>CAKNWW010317566.1:0-14495 GCA_932074435.1 Andricus kollari | reverse complement strand
GATTTCAAATCTCTCCATGGGGTTTTAAATAAAACTTATAAGGAACTTAAAGGGATGTAAAGGAATTAAAAGAACATTCAAAATATTTAAAGAAACTCAAAAATATGTAAAGGAATTCATGGGTATTTACCATATTTCATCAGGTTTAAAGGGATTTAGAAGATTTAAAACAATTCCAAAGAAATGCACGGGATTTTAAGTGATTTTTCGAGATTTTATATTATTTTACAGGATTTCAAGAATATTAAAGTTTTCACGGGATTCAAAGGGATTCAAAGCGATTTCAAAATGTTGCGAGAGATCTTACGAGGTTTAAAAGGATTTAATGGGATTTTCTCAGATTTCGTCAGGTGTATCATAACTATAACCAAAATTCAAGTGTTTATCAATTTTCTCGCGATTTTAAAAGACTTCAAGGCTTTTCTTGGATTTCATATTAGTTCAAGGGGTTTCAAATCATTTTCAAATATTTCAGGTTTAAAGTATAGTTAAAAAGTCTGAAGATATTTAAAAAGAATTTAATAGATTGCAACCCGTGTGAAAAAATTTCGTGGCAGTCTTGAATCATGTTTCAATGCGTACAGTTTTTCTCAAGCCTCTCTATTCACGCAATACTAGCCTGGCGCTACACTGGCGCTGTCTAGTTTTGCTACGTGTTTGATTCAAACCTTTCTGCTGTCTAGTCCCAGTCTTGGCGCTATCTAGGAGTTCGTTACGAATTTGAATATACAAAGATTGCACAGATTTGAGCTAGTTTCTAGATAGAATCACGGTTTGGACTTGAACAAAAATTACAGAGGTGAATTAAGAAAACAATCATTTTTGAATAAAAGATTTAGGAAATTACAAAACACAATTGCACAAATGTTCAAGCAATAATGAACTGTACACTATAACATATTTAAGACAGTCAACAATAATTGTTGAAGGTGATCGAAATCTTAATACAGAAACTGTATTCTTAAGAACAATTTTTGTAAAGAATGTTTAAAAACATTGTCTTTCAACTGAATGATATATAGTAAAGTTATAGTAAAGTTATAATAAATTTATATTGAATTTATAATAATTTTAATATGTATAATGCTATGTATAATATTGATGATATTCCAGAAAATCAAATATTATTATAAGTGATTTATTTAATTTATTTGAGTCATTTATTTGTTGCGTAAATGATAATTAAGCCTAACGTATCAATTCTTTGAAATAATAAAAAATCACAATTTCGTACCCTAATCGCAAGTAAAATCATACAAACTTTATTTTTTTGAATGATTTATTTACACATCGAGCACTTTTAATGTTTAGAAAATTGTTTATGTTTTATTAAAATAAATATTAGGATGTAATGAATTGGGATTCATATCCGACAAAAATGAAAAAAAATTTAACTTTTAGATGACCGAGGTGTTAAGGGGACGGGACAAGATATTTTCGGAAACTCATTTCTTTATTTTTTTCTGTACAAAAACTTTTTTTATATTTTTAATTAACTGCAAAATTTATATATTGGACTTTTATGGCATAAAAAAGAATTATATGATTTAATTATTTATTATTTTTTATCAAAATAGCCGATCTGTCTAGAAACTAGTCGATCCGAGCGTTCCATCCCAGCCTAGCCACTGGACAGTCAGCCTGTGGCGCGCCAGTATCGACTCAAGGCGGACTAGACAAAAACGATACAGCGTCACGAAATTTTTCCACACGGGAAGAGGCTTCAAGAGACTTCAAGAATTTTTCAAAGGATTTTTAGGGATGTCTAAGAACTTCAAAGGTTTTCACATGATATCAAAAACTTTCAAGGGATTTAAAGGGAATTTGAAAGATTTCTAAGAATTTAATGGGATGTGGCAAAATTGTATCCTTAACCCCATGGTTAAGAGATATTTAATAATACTGAAGTTCTAATATATGAAATATTGGAGAACATAATACAGAAGATTTTCTACTTGAGGGTATCTGCTAGAATGGCACGTGACCAATTACATTTGTAACGCCGTCGAATATACTTATATTCAACGGCTTTATATTTTGAAAAATGCAAATATTGTGCTGAAATTTTGATAAATGGTTTAAAATATTTAAGAGCTTATCTGTCTAACGCATATGAGTTTCTATTGTGTCAAAATACACTGCAGTCCCGCTTTATCAGTTCCCGATATATCAGAAAAGGTAATGCAAGGGGGCGAGAGACAGGCGCTTGAAAGGTCAGCGGTCTTACGATATTTACGGCTCGGCACAATAACAAGCGACGAGCAAGAAGGAGAAGAAGAACGATTTAGAGAGTCCCGATTTATCATCGAGGCCATTAAGGGTACCCCTGATACGGATGATAAAGCGGGACTGCAGTGTAGTGCATTTTATTAATTTTTAACTTCAGATGTAACTTACAACACGCTCATACGAAAAATAACAAAACCACATTATTTAAACAAAATAAAAACTCCAATGGTCTAGAGAGACGTGCTCTAATATTTTTGAAACATTTCCCAACATTTCAGCGCGGTGATTTTACGGGCGCGGTTACCGTTCGGATGGGTGAGCGTTCGTGATTCTCGCTTAGTTGTGTTTCCAGCCGGAGGTTCGACGCCAAGAATGGGTGTGGGCACTTAAAGCCTACAATTTTATTCTACATACAAACTCGACTATCCGTAACCGGCTGCTCTCACGAAAGATTTTCTGCAGTTTTCCTCTCCCTTGGCCAAAAGTCCAAGCAAATGCAAGCACTTTTAATAATAATCCAACTGGAAATGACAGGGGATAGTTAGTAAGGATGGGTTTTCGAACATGTAAATATCCAAAAAGGATCTACATGTGAGTAACATAAAATAAAAATAATATAATACTATGTAATTGGTCACGTGACACTCTGGAGTCTTTTACATACCCTTAATAGATTGTCATTCCTGACTATACAAAGTATGCCGCGGTACAGATCATTTTAGAACTTGAAGGGTAATAGCTTCAACTAGAAGAACAGGAAGAAAAGGAGGAAGCGCCGCCGGAGCTGATATACAGGGATTCACTCTAGATGAGGGGTAAACACGATTTACACTAGGACGACTATCAGCCTCGCCCGCTCGCTCGTCGTGGCGCGCTTCAGAGCCCCGAAGTAGGGGATGTTTGTCGTACGCGTTATTTGCCCAATAAAACCACGTGGTGCCACCCCCGCTTTTCCCAGAGCAGCGCGACTCTAGCTACGCCCCGCGGCTTATCCACGACTGCGCGTTCCGCCTATCGCGCACGTTTTCATCTCCCGAGAGCGGCAACCCGCGACACAGATCACCATCGGACCGAGTCCGATACACTGTCCTCGGTACGCCGGACACGGTCATCGGTGACTTACCGGCACGTCATACCAGCTCGTGTGAACCCTCAACCCTTTAATCAAAAACGCGACAAAAAAGACCCAAAAATTATTAGATTTGCAAGGTTTTAAATTTTCGAAAACCTTCAGGTGTTCATGACAGTGATTTACTCATTCGGACTTAAAATTGAGCTTCTGATTTAACAATCAACATTAAGTGACTTGAAACTCACCCTTGTGCAATAAAAAGAATATAATTCCCAACAAAAATCGCGCATCTGATAATTGTGCGGAAAAAAATAACCAACGAATGTTTATGATTAAGCAGATCCTTTTACGTGACTACTTCCTTTAATCTAAGGGAATTTTTTTAAGTGACTGTGATATAAAGGTGGTTACTGGTTTTCTTTGAAGTGATATAAAATTAATCCTTTCGCGAAGTTTCGTGATACGGCCAAGTTTCATAATTCCGAGGTAAAGTTCCAAACCTAAATTAGAAGATCCTAAAGTATTTCGAAGACGTTTAATAAATATTTGATGAGTGGTAATACTGGTAATTGATAAGAAGGAGAGAGTTAAGTTGATCAGTTGAGAGGTGAACGAACAGGTCACAAGATCAGTGTTTGCAACTTTTGGAACTCGATTGTGACTGCTATCGAAAATTTAAGGAGGTCCGCTAAAGGCGGAGGAAATCGGTAAAGTGTTGTTCAGCCACGAGTCCAGGATTCTTACCCCCGGAGGCGGCAGCGTCTCGCCCGGGGGCGCAGGGCCTCCAGCGAGCCCTTCTTCGGGACACTATCGTCCATCGGCTCATAGTCCACCCCTGGTCAAGGTAAATTTAGTGCCGATTTTCTCTTATTAAGTTTAAGGATGCCTCTGTGGTCTTTTAATTGTTTATAGGAGAAAGCAGATATAAGTTTGCACGCATCAGTTTCAGATGTCCTGATCTCTAAAGTAATATTGATAAAAGTTTATGTTTTCAGGTAAAGGTAAAATAGTTGCAAGAGTAGCTAATAGATGAAGTGCTTTAATATAATTCCGATAAGTTTAAAACCAATAATTAAATTTTGATTAGCCTGCAAAATCAGATAGATCTTCTAAGGAGTTAAAATTGTCCTAACCAGATGAAGTTGGTCCATTAATGTTAACTCTCTATTTGTCAAAATAAATCTTAAATAAGGTATATCGTCGATTTTATTGTATTCTTCCAAATACAATACTTTTAGCTTACAGTCACCAAAAAATAAATTAAAAATTTGAATCCTCGATTGAGTTTCGAATTCTACAAGAGGATGATAGAACCTTAATTGTCAATCTATAATATGCATGTTATAAGATGCTGTCTGATTGTGAATTAACATATCGGACAGCTGATTCATGTTGTTATTTCAACTTTGTTCTTTTTTGTTGCTTTTGATACATGAATCTAATATCACTGAAACGTTGGTTGCATTCTTAATCAATTTCTAATTCTTCTCGGAGTCTTGGGGCAGTTTTTGGTGAACTTCAACGAGAAAATATTTCAATCTTATCAACTCTTAAGTGCAGAAAAGCAATTATTATTTAGCATCCTTTCCTTTATGATGCTTCAATATTTGAAGAGTGCTCTACAATAGTGCATCTTGCGCCACTTGTCATAAGGGTCATCTAATATGTGCATATAGATACAAAAGGATCCTTATGGCAAGTGGCGTATAATGCACTGTTGCAGAGCACGCTTCATTTAATGGTGTATCCAGCCAAACTTTTCAGATGAATATTTAGTGATCGTCATATTAATTTTGATCAAAGTTTGTTTACATTCTCGTAGAAATTTACAGGATTTAATTTTACAAATATTTTTTAGCACTATAAACGAGAAGCTTAAGCGATAAGATCTGTGCACTATCGTTATAGGATAATTTTCATTAACAGCTGATTTATCATTTATTACTAGTAAAAGATTGACAAATATCGTGAAAAGATTCCCGAAACAAGGATTGCATCAAAGAATCTTCATTAGGATAATTCAGATGTTTATTTGTCAGTTGATTAATAGAGCTTGGTGATCTCATTCTAAAAAAAATCTAATCTGATAATCTCATAAAATGTCCTTGAGAATTTCTTCCTCTAAAAATCTTTAAAAGTTTCATCGTCCGTAGATCTAATTAAAATCCCACAGCAATAAAAGCTAAAATTACACATTTCGAAATGACATCACAGCATCTTCAGATGAATTATGCAACCAATTAAATGACAATGAATTCCACAGAAGAAAATAAAATTAAGATCCTGGAACTTGGCACACAAATGCTGTCCTCAAGAAAGTAAATGTTTCATAGTATTTTTCTAAGAGATGTTCTATAATAGATATTTGTAGAAAAATATATTTTGTTCAAATATAGTATTTTATACCATACCTTAACATTATTTTCTGAGAATAATATGAAAATATCCGTCTAGAAATTGCGCAATTTTGAACTCTTCTCACATAAAAACTGTTTCATTTTGAACGTTTACAATTTGAAAATGTACAACATTGTTAAAATTTTAGTTTGTAATTTACGACTTTCCCGGTCACGATTCCGATTAAAAAATTTCTGGATTTTAATTTGAAAGTGTACCAATTACCGCGGCTATAAAATTGTTCTATTTTTAATCTGTCTCATTATAAAATAAAAACTAATTTTTGAATGCCTCAAATTCGAAATTATTTACTTTATCGGAAATCCAATAAAACACTTGTAACTATTTCAAACGGAAACTTTCAACTGTAGTTAGTTTTAGTTTAGTTTTAGTTAGTTTTGATGTCTATTAGTATTTTCATTTCAAATTGTGTTATCTGTCATATATTTCTCTATGACCTCTAGCCACTTTTTCACCAACATCATTATACCGCGTTCGTAAAAAATCTGGGGCTTTTCGATGATAAAACGGATTTAGGTGATTTTTGAAACTCCCCTCATCAGTGAAGGTTTTTTCATTCAGAAAAACTTGTTACGATCGGAATAAATGAAGATTAAAGGATGCTTGTCAGGTGAATATGGAGGATGAGACAAAACATCATAGCCAAGGCTAACCAATTTTTTTTGGGTAGCTATTTTCCATGAATGGAAAAACCTTCACTGATTAAGAGAGTGTCAAAAATCAGCTTAATCGGTTTTTCATCGAAAAGCCCCAGACTCTTTACGAACGCGGTATAATGAAGTTGGTGAAAAGATGGCAAGAGGTCATAGAGAGAAATGAAAATTATCTAATTGATTAAACTTTGTTTTCTGAATTCAATCAAATTCGCTCGCAAGTTTGAACGTGCCTAGGGCGCGCAACTTTTGGTTATCGCGCTTCGCGCTCGATAATATATTTATCTCGCGTTTCGCGCTCGGTCTTTGTACTTTCCCCAAATTTGTGCACAGACCTTTTAAAATTGAAGGTCAAAGCATCGACAACTGTAATTTGGTCATTGTGAATTCTCTTTTTTATAAAGCACCTCCGGCCTGGGATTGCTAATTAAAATATTGCCAAATAAAGTACAAATTTTATTTATCATGATTACTTCAATATTTATTCCTTACATTGCATTACATTTTATTCTCAGCTACCCTAAAAAATGTACCATTTTAATAAATTTACATTATTGCAATTCATAATACGTATTGGTATTGAAACAGACGTATTTTCATTGTCTTATTTTTATGATTAAAAAAAAGTGTGCATCCTATAAAAAAACACAACTTTCTTTTTATACATTTTATTGCAATTTGAGAGTCGTTTTTCCAAATTTTTGTTTTGTTTTCAATGTTATTTTTAACTATTTGAACTCAAAATACGCACCCTAGCGTACCGTGGTTCTATAAGAAAATTTTTAGATATAATTTAGACGAAAATTTTTATTAAATAAAATGTTATTGTAGCCTGTGTCGTTTTTCCCAAAAGTTATTTTTTCAAAAATTTAAAATTTTTTCAAATTTTAATTTTTCAAATTTTTCAAAAAACGTATTTTATTTAATTTTTTCAATTTTTAATGCTAATTTTTACGATTGAAACAGAAACTACGCGTCCTATCAAAAACTTATTAATAACAAATTTGCAGCTCTCTTTTGGGAAAGCAAATTTTATCTATTTATTTTTTGAAGCTTTGTCTAAAAACTTAATTATTCTAGTTTTAATGTTGTTTTTTACGAATAAAAAAAAACTACGAGTCCTATCAAAAAGTGATTAATAACAAATTTGTAGATATTTTTTGAATGCACCATTTTTGTTCATTCGTCTTTTTTCGTATTGTGTATAGTTTGACCCCAAAATGGAATTTTTTATTTTTATTTATTTTTTGTGCGATCAAAATTTGAATTTTCGATTCTTCAACAAAAGTGAAAAAGTTCTTATGACAATATTGTAGGGTGTTCAAAAAGCAACTTTTTCTCAGAAGGATAAATTTTTGTCAGACGGATAAACAATTGTTCGTCTTTTGGTGTACTACGAATGGCTGTACATAGTATTTTTAAATCTTGAAAAAGTGGCCTCAAAAATTTTGAAAATACTTTAACTTTTTGAACTTTCACCCAAAATGGCTGGCTAACGAACTTGACCTTCAGTTTAGGACACTTAAATAGTATACCAAAGGCCAATCCAATCTGGCAATTTTTTCGAAAGTTATCGTGCTAACAGACTAAAAATCTACAGACATATTCGCGAAAACCTGTTATTCGGGTTCAGAAGGTCTTAAAACGTGGACATTCGACAAAAATAGGGGGGAAGGGGGTCATATTTTACACAAATTTAATACCTTCTCTGATGAAAATGTAAAAAACCGAACGGACTTATTTGCCAACCCAATAAATCTTTGAAACTTCGATTTAATAGATTTTGAATTTCGAAATATTAAGGTATAAAAATATCAAATTTGAACTTGTTAAATGTTTGAAGCAAAATTGAAATTATCTCATTTTTAAGACTTGGTACTTTTGATTTGTTCAATATCAAAACTCAATTAAAATTTATGGATTTTTAGCAACCAATTTGATGTTAAAAATAGTTCAATTCAAAACATTTTGAACATAAAATTATACACTTACTTATTTTGCAATTTTAAGCCCTCTCTATATACATGTATCCGCTTGGCCATATGGAATTGTCGATCACCTAAGTTAAGCAAAGTTTGATTCGGTTGTGCTTGGATGGGGGTTCGCCGTCCTTTTAGTCTTAAATTTTGCAGTTTTTTATTTTTGAAAATGTCTGTTTAAGATTGGTTATATTAACAATTTTTCAACTTGAAACGCATCAATTAAATTTTTTGTATTCTATGGGACCTGAATTTTGATTCAATAAACTTTTTAATTCTGTTTTTTTTATCTTTAAGGAGGGATGTAAACTTTAAAAGGATATTAGCAGATGTTCTGAAGGATCTTCTCTAAAATATGTTGTACTGCATTAATCTGACTTCACCCAATTTGGCCAATAACATTAATCACATTTGTCAAAGCACTAAAAGAGGTGATATATTTGATTCGAAGGGCGATAGGTTCTCATCAGGGTATTTATGTGTCTTCTAATAAGTGGAAGAGAAGCGAGAGCGTTAAGGGGTGCAAAAATGGAGAGAATGAGAAGAACGGGGAAAGTGGTTGGGTCGACGATGATGGGTATAAGGGTGGATGTCAGTGTTCGTTTTCGTCAGCCACCGGCGAGAATCCCTCCGGGGACCGCGGCAGCTGTCTGCGGCTAAGCTCTCGCCAGAAAGCTCGTCAGAACTTTCCAAGCGCGATTTCGAAGCTTCTACTGTTTTCAACCCCTCTCCCCTCAGAAAAAGAAAAAAACGTCCAAAAATGGGCGTTAAATTCTCTTCAAAAAATGTTCCTTTTCAAAGAAACAAAGGCCACAAATATCTGAACCTACTCGAAAAGAAATTCGTCAGTACACGGAGGGATATCGCGAGATCTGAGTTCACGGAAGCGCTTGATTTTGGTTCGCGGCAAAAGCTAGTTATAAAATCAAGAAGCAGTTCCGTGAATTAATCTCTCGCGATTTCTCCCCGTGTAATCTGTTGTAAGTCTGCCAGCTCTCTACAAACAAATGCTGAAAAAAGTTATGTCAAAGTAAATATTCGAGTGTAACATAATTTCCTCTTTTTTAAAATTACTAATATCTCTGCAAAAAATGAAAATTTGTTATGTTTCTTGGTTTCTATTCAAAGAGGGAATACTGCACTATTTAGTAATTACTATTAGGCCTGCGTGACCCCTACACACACACACACACATATACATACAAATATATATATATATATATATATATTTAATTCGACCAAAAATTATGGGTCATTCTGACACTAAAAGAAACAATTGTAGGGGTGGAATTTGAGATAAGAATAAAGTCTTTTTTGGACTACCCTCATGAGGAGTGCGAAAATATTCTTTTAGAATGAACTAAAAAAACTTGAATAAAAAAAATAGACAAAAATATTTTTAAAGATATTATATTCTCTTCGATATGTACATTTCCGCAAAACATCAATTTTCCAAACTTTTCAAGATACCAGAAAATATAATGCAGCAAAAGCTTTTGCACTAACTTTGTGAAATGTAATCCCTGTAACGAATTACTAATAATTATCAATAATGTTAAACGGGCGCTAAAATAAATACTTTTTTTCAAACCTCATTAGAATATATAACAACTCTCAACTTAAAATAATAAAAACCGAATCAAGATAGCCTTTCTATATAGCTTAGAATATTTGCACGCAATATTTTTACATTTTCATCAGAGAAGGTATTAGATTTGTGTAAAATTTGACCCCCCCCCCCCCCCCTGGTTGTCAAATGTCCACGTTTTGAGACCGTCTGAACTCAAAAAACAGGTTTTGGCGAATGTGTCTGTCTGTATGTATGTCTGTATGTCTGTACGTGGGTATGTAGATTTTTAGTTTGTTAGCACGATAACTTTCGAAAGAATTGTCAGATTGGATTGGGCTTTGGTATACTCTTTAAGTGTCCTAAAATGAAGGACAAGTTCGTTAGCCAGCCATTTTGGAGAGATACATATATTATCGAGCGCGAAGCGCGAGAACCAACAGTCGCGCGCCCTAGGTGCGCTCAAACTTGCGAGCGAAGCGAGCCGCGTGCATAACGCGCGATGAGAATGTTCCCGCGCGGCGGGCAGATTTTTTATACTCTAGTTGTAAATAATACGAGATCTCTATATATCAAATGTTATTGACCAGTTACATGACTATAGAAACTATATAAATATAACTATTATAAAATATTAAAATATTATACAAATATATATTACAGGGATCACAGCGCAAAAGGAGCTCAAAAAAGGGGAAATAGCGTAATTTTCTCACGAAAAAAGGGAAAATAGGGAAAAGATTAAACATTTATTTTTACACGTTGAAAAGAACAAACAACCTTTTTATAAGAAATGTTATATTTTTAAATAATTTTCAATGATTTTTCAATGATTTCTGTTATTCAAGAATTTATTTTTAAAAATTGTATGCACTAGGACTTAAGTCGTTGGAAATCCATTCACACTGATATAAAAAAGTTCGAAAAAAAATTAAATTAGCTAAATACACAATTTTAATATGTTAACCATCGTTCTAATAATTATTTCTTTTCAAGATTTGTAATTTCTTCCTTACTATAATTAATACTTTCAAGTAAAAATGCTGAAAAATTAATCGAATCGTTTGAGCTGAGGGAAAAAAATTTGTGGGTCGACATCCAAAACAAGTAGAGAGAAACATTTTTGAAATCGGTTAATATCTTCTGTTCTCTTTTTTAAATTTACAATAAAAAATTTTTAAAGTTCAAACATAAATTTTGTCTTATTTATAATTTTTTGAAAATGTACAAAAACCTGTTTTTTGGATTGATTCCAACCTGAAATTTCTTCAGCTTGAACCAAAGAAACGTGTTTTTTTTCATGGGAAACATTTTTTTCTTGGTGTTAATAACGTTCCAAAATCGCAAAAAAAATGAAATCCCAAAAATCCTAAATCATAACAAAATAAATTTCAGGTTCGACATATTTAAATTTTTTAATAATGCGTGCATATGACTCAATAAAAAAAAATATCTTTTTGCACATTTAAAAAAATTGTTTTTGAGCAAAAAATGTATGTTTAAATTTCGTAATTTTTTATTATTGTTCACTAGTAAAAGCTGTAAATAGAAAAAATTCGTTATAATTTTTGAACCAGTAGGAAAAATTCATAAATAATTTATTTAAGTGCTATAATTGCTTTATTTATTATTTAATAATGGGTACACTCTCTAATTTCAGAGAATTTTCCGCGTAATTCAAATATTGTATTTTCAAATATCGTATATTTAAAGAGAAAAGGGGAAGTTTTTTGAGAATAGGGGGAAAAAAGGGAATTCTAAGAAAAAAGGGGAAGACTGAGCATCCTGATATTATATAACAAATATAATTATGAACTGTCAGGTAAAAAAAAATTGACAATTTACATTGCAGTCTCAATTTAAGACTTTTCAGAAAATTCAGGACTCTAAATAAGACCATCAGAAGAAGAGAAGCAGGAAAAATTGGTCCAGGTTTTTCCATGAACGATGGATCTAATGGACCCATAATTCTTGGAAATAATGTTTTGCGGCCCTGCGGGTGGATTCAACACGCGCCCGACACTTTCGCTCTGATTAAGCTTAATTCATTCTAACGAGAGTAAGAAGCAGCAGAAGACAGTAAAGTTGGTGGCTGGCGGCTCGCGCTGTCTGCCGTCCAATCCTGCCAAGTTAACCTCATTAATAAATTAATTAGATATTATTGTGTTGGCAGCCAGGGCGGCAGCTGCGGGTCTTCTCCTCGTTGTCCACCCTTTGCCCCTCTCAGCGAAGAAGAGGATGACGGCGGCGACGAATGACCCGCAGATGATGCTTAGAAATATACATGTATATCGTATATTGTACATAACGTACACATAAACGGGGGTCAAGACCCATGACGTCACTCTCTGAGGCTACACTTCTCGCTCAGCCAGTAATCTCATACCATCTTCAATTCTTCACCGTGCAACTTGCTGAAACCCGCACGATTCTTTATTTTTTAGCTCATCTCTGAGATACCATCTGCTGTATTCTTTCGGAATTTCTCATTTTCAACTATTTCGGAGGGGGAAGGGGGATATTTGAAAGAGGATGAGTAAGGGTAAGAAGCTTTAGATAGGGTTTAATTAAATTTAAAGTGCTGAATTAAGCTAAATTACTTAATTACGTTCCAATTAAGTCACTCCATCTATTCCAGTGTAGGTCGCAAAATATTCAAAATACTAACAGTTAGTTAAAAGGGAATTGTCAGTCAAATTTAACTAATTCAGACTTACAGAGATTATAATTAAAATGCGTGATTTAAATTTTGGCTGATAATAATCATTTATTTTTTGTAGGATAACCAGTGAAAAGTCCTGGATAATTCAAGGTATTAAAACCCTTTTTAGCCCATTTGAAAGACAATGTCACCAACATATATACATTTGCAAGATCTTATTGTTCACCTATAAAGTATCAATATGAAGATTGAAAAAGTCTTATACGTCCTATTTCTTACAAAATAATTTTCAAACTAAAAGGAACCCCCACAAAATGTATGGAAAAAACATTTCAATTAAATTGTATTATTACGACTTTTGATAAGCATCAACTGAATGATCAAAAAATCGATTTCAATATAATAGAGAGGATTTTAATACAAATCAACATGTCAACAATCTTAAATTTTATTACATATGAAAAAATAATGCTGGCAATTTGAACATTAAATTCTGGAATTAATTTAAAAAATCACAAGACGATTGTAATGAGGAAATATAATTTCAAGGAAAATTACTTATTTTTTCAACAAGGTACCTACTGTTTCTTCATATCATAGAAAACTTGTCATAGACTAAGTTTAATAAAAAAATCAAAATATGGGATAAAAAACACAATTATCGCTATTTAAGAAGTCTACTTTAAAATATTTTAAAAAAGTATAGAAATTTCTTATGCCTTCATAATTATTTTTAAAACCGATATGGAATTGCAGGCCCTTTTAAGAATAAAAAATCTTAATGATTAAATTCCACTATTTAATCACAGTTTTTTCAAATAACAATAATTCAATTATTCATTTTAATAGTAAAGCATTGCATTTATACTACCAAAGAGGAAAATTATCAATTTATTCCGATTCCATGCGCCATTTACAGAAAAAGCATATTGTTAGTAAAAAGTTTTTACGAATAACCCAACTAATTATTAAGCAAATAATAAAAATCTAATTAAACAAAATCTAGAAAACAAAAAATAAATACCTGCTTAGGGGACTATATCATGTGCTTGAATGGAAAGGTAAAAAACCTACTTTATATGTGAAATAAAAACACTTGCTAATTAAATACAGACCCAATATAATATCCATTGCCCTCGATTTGAGATTATTCTGCTCCATCAAATGACGATATTGACAATGTTTGTCAAATGGAATTATTTCAATCAGCCAATTTACGATCGTTAAGATATCAAGATTAGCTTTCCTGGTTAAAACTTTTGTGTCAAGTAAACTGACCTGAGTGTGATGGTAATAAATAAATGCCTCCAATAAAAAACACAATTATTTGGAGTTATCTTTTATAATATCTTGTTTTATTAACCACCAATTTATACTAATATAGGTTTCGATTCTAAACAAGATTGCTATAACTATAGGATCATGTTAAGGAAACATCTGTCAGAAATTCCTAATCATTTTTGTTGAAAATATCTTACACAGTAAATTTTAAGGTATCTTCTTTGCTGCAACATTATTCAATTGATACGAAAATCTAATCATTTTGTATTATATCAAATTGTTACCTTCAGATTTATTGTTATTTATTAAACATCGTTCAATATTTCCATAAACATTCTTTAAAAGAAGATAAAGATTAAAAATTAGGACTTGATACGATATGCCTAATTTGGTTTTGACATTTCCATTTATTTTTTCTGAAAAATGAATGGCAAATAAACTGTTTTGATGATCTCATGTTTGAACTAAGGATAGGAATGTGTCACGCCTCGCGGCGGTAATCGAATATTAATCAAATAATAGTAAATCAAATTAGCTTATCAAAATCCATGAAGAATGAAAGATGAGTTTATGAAATGAGAGTTTTTATAGTGAAATGTAATTGGGATTGTGAGGCATTGGGGTGAGGATTTGT
>CAKNWW010317563.1:0-13805 GCA_932074435.1 Andricus kollari | reverse complement strand
TGGTAGATACTATCGATATCTGAGATATCGATATCTTTGTTTCGATGTCCCATCACTAATGCAAGCTGCCATCTTGGTTCCCTGCGAAATTCAAGATCGCTAACTTTATATCGAATTTTTAAGAGATAACACGTAGGTTTTAACTATTCATTCGAAATTTAATGTAATTCGAAAAGAATATAAAAATGCTTACATATAGTAGAAAATATATGTTTTTATTAAATTGAAAAAAAAATACGGGTTTCGAACCTTATTTTCTTCGGGATCTTATTTCGCTAAAATATACCAAAAAAATGCTCAAAGGCAATTTAATGACATATAACTATAAGCTTCAGACCCCAGATATTGAAATTATATTGTTTCAGTCATAAATATGAGTACTTGCTTCGCATAATTTTGAATTACAATTCGGTTCCCATTTTTCGCGTCTACAATTTATAATCCATATTGACAGTCTTTCTCTTTGTCCTCATGGAAAACGATCAAGTTTAAATCCATCTTCGCTTCTGTTTTCACAAGACGGGGCACTACAACAATATATTGGTTCCTGGACAGTTTGCGGGAAACAATGCATATTCCTGTCTATATCGAAATCATCGGAAATGATCGGACCCCTCTATGTGGAGTATTGTGCAGTTTGCCGAACTTTCCTCCGTGGAAATTCTCGCTCATTTATAAACAAAAAACTCGATTGTGTCTTTGTTTGTACACAAAAAGCAAGTGGGATGTAATTTTTATATTGAATGGTGAACTTTTCGAACTTTTGGGATTTGTCGACTTTTTTTTATGGCGTTTGGCTAGGTGCAGACGGACATGTGCTGATTTTTCACGAGACCCATCTGGTAACCCTACGGAATGATATTGAGTCTGTTTCGAATCCGGATAACTGCGAATCATTCCAATCGATTACGAATGAATGCGAAATCTGTTTCCAACGCACGGATTCATTCTGAGTGAAAAATAAATCCAAGCCCGAATGATTCCGTCCGATTACGATTCATTCTTTTTCAGTCTGAATTGGTGTCTCATGTTCATTCCGAATGAGCCCAAAAACATTGGGCAGTCATTCCGATTGACTCCGCTCAAATCTGAAAGAACTTTTCATTCTGTCTGAATCCGGCACAATACGCGAGCTGATTTCGAATTATTCCGTAGCGAAAATTTTCATTCCGTATGAATCCACCGCACGACGCGCGTGCGTGTGTATGTGTGGTGTGTGAATTTCAGAAGCATGCGGATTTAATCGGGATCAATTTTCTCGAAAATTTCGAATGTACGCGGATTCAATATTGCCTGACAAGCGGCCTTTTTCTTATTTGAACGAACCTTGCCCTATTACCTCTCAATGAAATATTCCCAACCTTACATTGCAAGTTTCAGGAAATCTTTACGAAATTTTTGGTGCTATCTGGGAGTTAAAAAGATTTTAGCCAATTTTGTAGGGCATACTCGTATTATTCGTGATTTTAGAGTGAATAGTTCCATATTCAAAGAGACAACAAATTTATTAGATGCCCCTATTGTTTAAAAAATTTTGATACAATTTAATTAAACAATTTATTTACATTATATTTTCAGACACATTTAAGGATCTTTGAATATATATTTTTTAATTCATTCGCACTACAAATTTTGAAACAATAATTGTTTAAACAATGTTTAAATTTTTTTCAAGAGCCTTGTATTATGGTACAAAAGAAGTTTGTTTAATCGCTTCTTGTCTCTTTTAGTTATTTGTGATACAAGTGCGAAAACCAGGTAATAGCAACGAGTGAGATTCTTGCAGCATAAACCGGAGGCTCGAAACAAGAGTCGAACACTTGTGAAAACAAGTGAGAGCAAAAACAAGTGCATCGAATCGCAGGCGCAATAATGGCCACCGGTATGTAAAGTAAGTAATTCACACACTGTTGCGTCACTGTTGTTAACAGAGTCACTTTACACATTATTTATAAGAACATAAAGTGCAACGTTAAAAGTTGTGTTTACAGACATCGAACTTAATCTTACTGACCCAACACGATGTTAACGTAGTCAGTATAATTCCATGTTTCTTCGGTTTAAACTGAAGAAATTTAAAGTTCAACATTTTCAATATAATACGAGTACAATTAACTGTATCCAAAGAAACGTATTGTTTGCGCATTTTCAAATAAATTTAACTTAAATAAATTTTTTTCACTTTCTAATTTAATATCATTTTTCGCCAACAAAAATAGTGCTTACAACAAATTCGTAAAATATTGATCGATTTAAAACATTTTTTTGCCCTCTATTTTCCTTTCCAAAAGGCAACTTTTTCGCCCTATTACAAGTTTCCAGTTTCAAAAACTCGGATTTTTCGAATCACCCTATTGCGGATGCCTCCCACCTCTAAAGCGTATACTTTGAAGATATATGTACCTTAAAAGTAAAGAAAAATTGCTTGTAACACGAATGGCATAATTATCATGAAAAATGGCATTTAGGACATTTATAGTCGGCCAGCAATGCAGCGAAGTGAATTTAACTGAAGGTGAAATTGAAATTACCTGCGCAAGCACAACAGTTGAACGCAGCCTCCCATTTTTGCGCACGTTCAAAAGTGTCGGGGAGTAAGAAATTACCGGATTGTTGACAATTTGTAGATGTTAATGTAGCCGTAGCCTCCAGATTCAAGTTTGAACTTTGTACGGGTTATTTAGAAACAATTTGTGGATTCGATTCGGGGTCGCGTTCGCTTGTGTTTACGAGATAGCCGTTACTGAGCTTATCAACCAGTAGTAGGGAAATGATCATACTGTCGACAACAACGTCGAGTCAGTATTTCTAACACGAAAATTCTATAGTGAAACAATATATTCCCGACGATGAGTTTTCGAAAGCCCAGAAGGGATTCTGATGTCGCCCTTTCAAATTCCAATCACAAGGAATTACTTTTCAAGATTCTTGTCATTGGTGATTACGGAGTCGGTAAGTCGGGGATTTTAATTGTAAATAAATCAAAGATAAACCTTATCTTTGTCTGAGAGTTCTGTGTGCAGTTAAAACTTAATAATTTTTAACTTCAGGCTTGAAGAAGGATAATGATTTTTGATTTGGCTATTCAAAATTTAAAAAAAATCAATGGTACATTTTTGTTATAATTGTGAAAATTCTTTTATTGAAATTTTATTATCGATATAATGTTAAATTTAACATTTAAATTTGATTAAATACATAAATTGTCAAAAGCACTACGTTCGAAAAAATTCTGCCAAGTACCTACATACGTTTTAATGTTGTATTTACTTATGATACAGTTAACCAAAGTTGTAAAATAAAAGAAATAAAGCCAAGTAAGAATAGTAAAAAACTTATCAATAGTAGTCTTTTTAAATAAACGGAATTAGTTCAATGAATTAGTGCAATAAATAATGTTGTTATAATAAATTTAAAGGAGGTTTTTCCCGTTTCAATCATGAGCAAAACTACGAATCTTGCCGACTTTAAATTTATCACAATGAATCATCGTGAAAGCATTAAATCTATTAATAATTTTGTTGTTTGACAAGAAAAAAATCGATATTTTAGAGGAAAAAAATTAATATAAAGAATTTGGTGGAACTATTGTTGTCTTTAAGTAATAAATATAAGTCTGGCAACATAACAGTACTACTACTACTAATAGCAATAGTAAACTATTACATGACAGGTAGTGTTCTTGTTGGGATTTTATTCATTTTTTTAGAAATAATGACAAATCCACATACAGTAATAATTTTTTCTGACAACATTACAATACAATTGTAATCTACAGTCTACTTTTTCTCAAGTATTTTTTTTTGTTTTGATATTCGTCGCTTTCTCCAATTTACAAATAATATCATTCAAACTTACAAAATAATTATTGTCCACAATTTTCTCCAAGAACTTAAAACTTCGTAAAAATCAGTATAATAAGTCCATCGTAGATTTGTGTCTGCATATTTTGAAAATTGTTAAATTTATTACATAAATGCAAACCTAACTCTGTGTTATGTTTGTGGATCACTTTTTCTAAGAAAGCCGCATATGGAATAGTATATTGTGTATCGAGGGCGTAAAGAAGGCTATTTTGACGAGCGTGAATTTGCTGCTCGAGCGAAGCGAGGGCGGCAGTCACACGAGGAAAAATAGCTTTACGCCCTTGATACACACCATACTTTTTGTCCCACTCCTTGAAAACAAGCATGTGAAGCAGATAGATTATGTTTGGTTTACTTGACAATTTTAGATTATAGGTGAAAGGAAGAAATAACGTGCTTTGCAGAAGGGAGACTGTCGGGTCTGGCAATACAATTTTTTCAAAGATAAAGATCAATTTCTCCATATTCTGACTTGCGGGGTGCAGTGTATGTGTAGCGGGCGTAAAGTTTAATGTTGATCCGGCGGCGGAGTGCGCATGAGCGAACGTCACTGGGCTGGAAGCGACCACATTACGCCTGCGTCATGTGCATGCAATGGCGCGTTTTCAAGGGGGGTCGGACAAAAACCATATATGGGCATCCTGATTAGAGGGGCCCTTATGGCCGGTTCTAATTTAGGAAATATTAGCTTTTTTCTAAGTCAGGGTCAACATTTTTTTCAGGTTTAAGTGGGGGATGGTACGATACTAGAGCCTACACTGAATCTATTGGCGCTATGCTCATGTTCCGAAACCAAGCTTTGAATCAAACAAATATTTGTTTGACCCTATAACAAAGATAAAATTTGTTTGATTCAAATAAAATTTGTTTGAGTGAAACGATATGGCGTGTTTGAACCAAATACATTTTATTTTATTCAAACAAATATTTTTTTAAATCAATAAAATATTTGTTTGACCCTATATCAATGAAACAATTTGTTTGATTCAAATACACATTTTTCTAAGTATGGTACTCGCCAACTTTAGATGCCTTTTCTTGAAAAACTGTTCTTCACTGTTCAAACTTAAAAACAGCTCCAGTGACTCGTTCTTGAACCGACAGTGTTCGGGTTGGTCTTAAAATTCCGGAAATTTATGTGGCTATATAATCCTATACGTAACTATATACCGGCCACAAGGGCCCTTCTCATGCGGACGCCAGCATATTTACAGTGTTTATGCAAAGTTTTATAAAAATCTATGGATTGGATTTAGCTTTTGGTGCATCTGCATGTTAAAAATAGTACATTTTCTTTATAAATTTAAATTTAAGTCCATCATATGTTTATGGATCATTTAACCCTGAAAAAAACGGAATATGTACACTTTATTTACTATATTTATGCAAAGTTTATCGAAATCTATCGAACATTTTTAGCTGCAGGTGCCTCTGCATGTTAGAAATCGTTAAAAAATGACTGAAAAAATAGAACGTTTTCATTCTAAACCAATGTATTTCAAATTCGTTGAAGCTACTTTTAGAATATGATAGCATCTTTCTGACCAAAGAAGTTTTAATTTATTTGGTAAAAGAATTGGAAGCTGTACCTTGGTCTGCATTTCAAAAATCACTTTCTTAACTCTTCTTTCCTCAACGGATGAAGTTGCGAATTTATTTCGTTCTCAATAATACGTGAAATTCTAAAATATAAGATTTGATTGTTAACGTTTTATAGTTATTGGAATAAAATTATAGCCTGCAGACGACTTTTTGTTCGGCATTTTTGTTGTTGAAAATTCGATTATAGCGCATTTCTTCAATTTTAAATTTATATAATCCAAACCTATAGAATTTTTGTACTTTGGCCGGTTCTATATACCCAGCCAGTTTGTTTAAGGTATCTCATAAACTGACTGATCTATTCCGCTTTTAGTGTTAAAAAACAATTATATTACAGATAATAATTTCCGATAGCGACTTTTTTATTTTTCACATTTCGTCCTTCATAGTAGACTGTTTTTTCTCTTATGGATTTTTAGAATATTCTTCTTTTTTTAGTACTTGGCAGCGACTCGCTATCGCTAATCTTGAGTTAATCGTTTAAAATTGAATAATTATAAATCAGAATTAAAAAAACTTCAGTTGAACAGGTGAACTAAAAGAATTAAAAAATCTGAAATTTGAACCATGCAGAATGATCAATTTTTCAATTGCAAAATCCTTAGAATCATGAACATTCGGACAATTTAAATGAGTTCTTATGAATGATTGTATATCTTCAATTTTAAATTAAAACGTTTCAATTTGCAAGATTTCAATTTGAACATGTGTGCCACATAAATTTTAACAATTCCAGAGAAAAAGTATTAACAACCTTCGATGTTTAACAAATGTTAAGTTCTGAATTGAATAGTCCCAGGCAGCCATATTAGATTTTTAAATAAACTGTATTCAAGATTGCCTTGACTTGCAAGCCGACGTTGATAATTTTGTAAATTGGTGCCTTCAGCGAGTCGCTTTGATTAAAGTCTGAGGTATTTATCTGCACTATACTCTGAAGTTTAATGTTCAGATTGACAATATAATCAAAGAGGCTAATCGCTCCCTAGGATTTTTATTTAGAAGATGTAAGATGTTTAATAGACCAATTATTCTCAAAACAGTATACTGCTCTCTGGTCAGATCTAAATTAGAATATGGAATGGTAATTTGGCATACTGATGCGAGACATATGACAGAGCCTACGGACTGTTGGATTTAAATAAATTAAATCAAAATAAAAATTAGATTTAAGAATTTAAAATATGAAACTTTATAAAGCTTAACGAGCGTATATAAATGTGGATAAATATATGATTTCAAGTTTCAAGAATTCAAAATTACTCCTGTTTAATAACTAGAATCATTAAAATGTGAACATTTTGAAATCAGCACTGGACAAAAGACATATACATTTTTACTATTATTTTAGAATACTTTTACGGAATTTTCCGTAACACTAACCCATTCCCAGCTCGTCCAGGGCTGAACTTGACCGGTTAGTCTTACGGATAATTCCGTAATAATAGACAGTACCTTGATACGTTATACTATGTTATAACCAGGAGTACCAGGATAATATGGTGAATAATGGTTATAACTTTCGTATGATATGAAGAATAGATTCTTTTTTTTGAATTGAATATTTCTTATATTTGTTAAATTTATTATTTTTTTTTTTTAAATTAATTATCATCGCAGAAATATTACTTTTTTATTTACAATGAATGAGGTTCTCTAAAGATTATTTTCTGAAAAAATTATGTTGCATTATTAAAAAAAGAAAATCAAGAAGTGCTTACAAAAATGAGAAATTATAAACGTCAAGTAACTGTCGAATTGTTACGAAGGTATCATCTAAAGTCCTTTTTTATTTCCAGGTAAAACTGCAATCGTGAGGAGATACACAGAAGGTAAGATCAATTTAAGGCTGTATTTATGTGTACCGAAAAAATCCGGCTATTTATACCAACGTTTTGGTACCCGTGGCCACGGCTTTATTTTAATTATTAACATCCGTTCGTTATCAACAATATTTAGTGAACTGAATACTTTATTATTCGTCTTATTCAATACAAAGTTTGTTATATAATTGAATGAAATTATGAAGGCACCAATATGAAATTACCTTTATGACAATACATTTTATTTTGCTTTGTAATCTGTATCATTATGTGTGATAGGAGAATTAAGAAAGTAGAGTCCTTGAAGTATTTTCATTCAGCAAAAGCTGCTTACGCTCATGTGGTATCGTGCCACTGAAAATATACATCACAATCATTTGATGGCTTAGAATAAATTTAAATTTTCATCAAGACATACTCGAATTCAATTCAGTAAACAAAAGTAGACTGATATTTGAGCAATTTTTATGAAAAAAAGCAGTGAATATCAATTCATTTTAATCAAAAATGTTAATCATCGGTTTAAAATTAATTGTTTACTATCAGATTTTTCGTTAATATTGAATTAGTGACGCTGTTGCAGCTACCCAACAGGCGTATACTACACAATGCCATTTAAAATATACTTTTTTCCAGGAAACAAGAAATGGTTGAACTCTTGCGTCGTTAAATCTGTATATTCACAAAGATTCACAAAGATTTAAGTTTAATTGCGCTTTTTTCTGAAACTGTTTTGTAGTACAGTTGGTTTCGGACTTACACTTCCTTCAGTCGTACAGACCAGATCTATCGACATTTAATCGTACTTGTACACTCAGAAAAAAGTTTCTTCTACTCAAAGAAAATTTCTTTGAATCAAAGAAAAATATGTATTGGCTCTCAGTCAAACAAATTTTTCTTTAAATCAAAGAAAAATTTTGGTCGCCTTGCTTTTTGTGGTTCAACATAATATTTTACTGTTTGAATAAAAAATTGTCTTCCATTTTACGAAAATATTTCTTTAATTTAAAGAAATTTATATTGTTTCAATGTATATTTTTCTCTTATTTAAAGAAATGTATATTGTTTCAATGTAATTTTTTCTTTAATTTAAAGAAAAATTTAATTCATTGAACCTAAATATTTCTTTGATTTAAAGAAATATTTTATCGGGATAACAAAACAATTTTTTGAAATCAAAGTAATAATTTATTATGTATCTTAAGCAAATAATTTATTAGATTAAAAGAATCATCAATTTGAAATGAATATATATTTCTTTGTTTAAAACGCAAATTTAGTAGAATAGCATACATTTTTTCTTTCCGTACATTTATTTAACTAAATGTAAACGTTAATTTCGTTTCTTAAACGATATAATTTATTCGTTTGAAAGTTGTTTATTTTTTTTTTATTTTTTATGTAGAACCGTAAATAATATACATTGTCATTTTCTTATTTCCTAAAAGCAAAACTTCAATTAATTGGAAAAAGCTATAGTTGCTTTTGGGAGGGAAATACGGCTCTAAATATGTATATTATATACTGTCTCACAAAGAAAATATATATTATACTTGTTTTAATTAAAAAATTAATTTCCTAACACAAATTTTTTGTCAATACTTAAAGCAATAAAATATTCAGATATGACAGGCATTGTTCGATGTTGTGGAACTGAGGTTAGGAACACCATACATGTAACTATATCACAGTAAAATAGAGGAAATAATATTTGAATAAAATTGTGGGATTTTATCGGCGAATCCTCAATTCGTCAACACGTCACAGGTTTTCTTATTCATAATTACCACTTGTAACTGATAAAAATAAACTAAACGTACGCAGGAGCGTCTCTGAATCACATGTCGCATGCGTGTAGCTAAGTAGCGGTTTTGAGTGTTAAAATAATTTCTTTGATTTAAAGAAATAGTTTCTTTGATTTAAAGTACTGAACTCAAATATATTACTTCTTTCATTTCCGTCTGAAATTTCTTTGAATCAAACAAATATTTATTTTAATTAAAGAAAACCTATTACAGAAATAATGTCTTTAAACCAAAAAATACGAACTACATTATTTTTTAAGATCAAATATATGTTTTTTTATTTTAAATGTATTTTTGGGTCGGTTGAAAAAGACTATGGTAAAGAAACGATTTCTTTAGTTCAAGACAAATTTTTTTCTGAGTGTACGATATGAAAAACGGTAAAATACACATTTCAACGCGGTCAATCGCTTTTTGTTTTATGGGCTTATACTATCCAGTTTTTAATAAAAAATTAAAAAATTATGCATTTGAATTCATTTTCAGGAAAGTTTTCCTCCAATTACAAGATAACCATAGGCGCTGATTTCGCAATCAAGACTCTCGACTGGGACCATCACACAAAAATAAATTTACAGCTATGGTAAAATTCGATATAAAAAAGAAAACCCCATGGTAGAAGGGGCAAATATTTATAAATCCTGTATTAGCTAAAGGTCAGCGAGGGAATTCTGGTCTACACATTCGATATTCGCCCAATGCCGAATATTTACGTTTTGCCAAGCACTGAATCGGGAAGTGTTTGGCAAGTACTCAGAATACTCATGCAAGCACATTCATACAGGCATACGTATATTCGCCAAATACTGACTCGTTTTGGGAACACCGAACATTCAATCTCCAGTTGTAGTCGAGACGGAAAATTGTATAATTATATTATTTATTATTAATAAATAAATAAGTGAATGAATAATTAACAAACAATAATAAATTATAATGAAGTAGATGAAAATAAGTAATAACATTAATGAAATTTTCCATTATTTTTGTGTAACGTAATAACTTCCTACACTTCATGAAGTTTAACTTTTTATAAAAGTACCGGGAAATTTTAGCATGATATTAATTATTAGTAAATAAATAAACAAGGGAATATATAATAAGTAAAAAATAATAATTTAAAATTAAATAAATAATTATAAATAATAATTTAAAAAAAATGTTCAACCAGTACATAAATCATTAATAAACAATATATAGATAATTATATATACTTTTAAGCATATATTTGGTGTGCTTATACTGTACATACACACATCAAACATATTCGCCGAACAACTCCGAATGTTTGGCAAAAGTCTTCATGGACTCGCGTTCTCCTGAATTCGCGGATTTCTTTTCATAAAAACTTTAAAAAACTAACAAAGTGTTCACTACTTTTTGTTTGGACCTCCCACCGTGTACACTGAAAAAAATGATTACTTGTACCAAGTGAATTTTACTTGGCTGAAGTAAGTGCAAGTCCTGATTATTTTCAAAGAAATATTTATCTGAGGCAAATAAATATATGCACCTTGAATGAAAAAAAGAATTTCTTTCAGCCAGACAAATGTTAATAGGATTAAGTTAACATTGTTTGATTCAAAAATACGACCTATTGGTCGGAGGGAAATATTTCTTTGAATCAAAGAAATATTAATTGAAGACAAAAATATACATTTTAAAACAAATAAATGACACATTGTTCCAAATGAATGTGCCATGAATGGGAATTAATATTTCTTTGAAATGAGGAAATGTGAATTGATGGAAAGAAATATATTTTAAAGTCAAGCAAATATTTTATAGGCCCAAAAAACTATTTCTTCACATCAAATTTTTTAATATTTAAAGCAAAAAAATATACCACTGATTCAAGAAAATATTTCTTTGGCCTAAACCATGCGCGAGTGCAGTAAAGTAGTTCGTACTTCAACTGCAGTACATATTTACCTAAATGAACAAATGGATTCTTCGAGTCTTAGTTATAATTAATATTGTTATTAATATACATATTCAATTTGAAAAAATTCACATAATTTAAAATCTTGATGAACCTGAAACAGAAAAATTCGATGAAAAATCCACCTTCAGCAGGAATCGAACTTGGGTCCGTCGAGTGTAAAGTCCACAGCGATGACTATGACGCTGTCGCAACATGGAAATTCTAAGGTGGAAAGCCGTCTTTAACTCTCACCATAAATGCCAAAGAAATATTTCTTCAAATAAAAAACATGGATATTGAATTTAACAACATATTTCTTTAATCTAAAGAAGTATTAAATCGAAACAAATTACGCCAAATTATTAAATATTTGATTTAAAAAAAAAATTACTTCTTTGGAATAATTGTTTATTTTTTATGAATAATTTAATTCTATTAAGCAAATGAAATATTTCCTTCAACTGAATAAATAAATATTTATGTAAACTTAATATCTTGTTCATCTAAATAAATGCGCTTCATTGGTATAAATGCGTGAACTCTTTGTAACAAATAAATATATCTTGAATGTAGTTAATATTATTTTGAATGAAGCCATTATTTCTTCGATTTAAATAAACCTAAAGACTTGATTCAAGTATGCAAAATTAATTGATTCAAATGCGTCTGAATGAATTCAAAGAATCCAACTTATTGAATCAAATAAATATTTCTTTGAGCGACTAATCCGATTTCAAATCCGAATCAAGGAAATCATTTTCTTGAATACAAGAAATATTTATTTGACTCAAGAAAATATAGCCAAAGAATTAATTTCTTTAGATCAACAAAAGATATGTGTCTGGTTTAAATAAAAATTACTACGGTTAAAGAATATTTTCTTGATGCTAAGAAATAGTATTCAAGTAAATGCATTTTCTTGATTCCAGAAATTCTTTTTTTCAGTGTATGATGAAGCTTATACATATGTATTCAAGAAAAACCGAATTTTCAGCCAATGGTATACCAAGAATATCAATATTTTCATAAAATATGAACCAAGTCCATGTGGACAGAGCAGCCGGGGGGGGGGGGGGACAAAATTGGTAAAAAATTGTCCACGTGGTATATGCGGATGGCCCCTAACTCTAGAGCCTATACCAATCACACTATTCGGAAATCGACAAACTTTCTCACGGCATTCGGCGAATATCGAATATAACCCATATGAGTTTCTCCACAATGAAAAATATTTTTCGCTGAAATTCTTGGATGTGGCAAAGAACATGAAAACATACGTTCATACACTCTATTTCATTGGAATTTAAAAAATTGATAATTTATTACCCACCTAATAATTTGATTTTATTTTTTCCAAAAATAAGACTGCACAGACGTATGTTTTCATATTCTTTACCATTTCCTGAAGAAGACTCTGGTCGCAATCTGGCTCCTGGCTGCTTCCGCATTGGCGTGCGGTTCTGGTATCAGAAACTGGTATACCAGACTGCAAAAAACGTCGGATTAAAATGCTATTGAAACTGATTGAATCCAAGCAGAAAATATGCGATTACAAAGTATTGAATCGCATTCACAAGAATGATGCAATACTTTCGAATATGTTTCAATCCGATGCTTTTTGTATGGTGATTTGAACTTGAACTAAAATATTACCCTGTTTTATCGATTGTCGATGAATTCGTACCGAAAACATTTTCATGATAAAATAGGCATGGTGCCAGCCTGGTGTAATTAAAGGCATGTGATAATTAGTTACTCACCACTTTTTTTCTTCATAATAATATCTATTTCTCACTACAACTTTGGAAAATGGTAAATAATATGAAAGCGTATAACTCTGCAATCTTTTTTTTAATTAAAAAAATGTACTACGTTTTGATCTTCTTTACCATTTCCCAAATTTCCAGCGAAAAATATGTATTATTGTGGAGAAGAACTCGGAGAAACTGATACGGCTCACGTGCACGTGTAGAAATTTTGCTATGGTCCAGACCGGACCCAGACCAGGCCAAATCTGGCCCAGAGCTGGAAAACGGACCTGGGCCCGATCGCTGATAAAACACACGACCCGATCGGAACCAGATCTGGCGCCCGATCTGGCCGCCCGGTCGGTACCCGACCTGGCCCCGACCAACTTCCCGTTGAGAGCCATTTTTGAGATTTATAATTTCTTATGATTTTGTTTATAATAATAATAATTTTGTAACAAGGAAAATTAATAAAGTGAACTATATTTTTTATGCAAGTACCAAATATTAACACAAATACAAACTCAATACATTTTTTAGTCTTTTTGATATCGTTCTTTACAATGTCCGCCAGTCCTTGGCGGGGATTTCTTAAAAATAATTCTAATTTTGAGTCGAAACGGGTAATTCGCAACAAGAATAAAAATTCTAGACTAGAACCGGGAATTTTTCAAAAGAATATTAATTCTGAACTAAAAATGGAAACTTTTGAAAAGAATGAACATTCTGAATTGGAACCCTCGCAGAAATCGCCATATATGTTCCCCATTACCCATCTGGCCCCGATCGGGCTGGCATGATCTGGCCCGGGTAGGGCTAATTTCATGGCCCAGAGTCGTGCCATAACGGGATGCCCGTTTTGCAGCGCCACCTAGTATACAACCGTAAACGGTTTTTTTGCAAAATCAAAAATTATGGGCACAATTTTTGAAAAAAGTTTTTTTTGTTAGACCCGCAACTTCTTGCTTGAGCAAAAAGAAAGGTTGTGCTAGGCGGCTCGAAGTATACACAATTTTGTGTAGGAATGAAAATTTTCT
>CAKNWW010317562.1:0-12127 GCA_932074435.1 Andricus kollari | reverse complement strand
GGGTGCAGTAGCGAGGGGACGAATTTTATGGTGTACCACGAAAATAGCTATAAATAACTGAAATTATGTATGTGTGCATTTATGTTTTAATGTATGCATGCATTCGGGTGGTCAAAAAATTTTTCTTTCCTAATTTTTATGCATATCGCCCCCTAATTTTCTCTAATCCACAAGAAACTGCGTTTTTTACATTCTTATCCTATAATGAGAAAGTATTGGATTTGTGTAAAATTTGCCCCCTCCACCCTCCCCAAGCAACGTTTTTCTTCAAACAGATTTTCAAAATGTCCTAACTTTTTGATTTTGTATTCAAAATGACTGGCTAACGAACTTGACCTTCAATTTTAGGCCAATTCAATCTGTAAATTTTTTCGAAAGTAATCGTGCTAACATTCTAAAAATCGGCAGACAAATAAACATACAAACAGACAGACAGACACATTCGTAAAAACCTGTTTTGAGACCCCCTGAATCCTAAGAACAGGTCTTTACGAATGTGTATGTCTGTCTGTTTGTATGTCTGTCTGTCTGTTTGTATGTCTGTATATCTGTTTGTATGCCTGTCTGTCTGTTTGTATGTCTGTCTGTCTGTTTGTCTGTAGATTTTGAATTTGTTAGCACGATAAATTTCGAGAAAATTAACAGATTGGATTTGCCTATGGTGTACTCTTTTAGTGTTTCAAATTCAAGGTCAAGCTCGTTAGCCACCCATTTTGGATGAAAATTCCAAGAGTGAGCACATTTTGAAAATGTTTGCAAAGAAAAACGTGGCTTTTTAAACAACCTACAATATTGTCATAACAACTTTTTGAATTTTTTGAAAAATTCAAAATTCCAATTTCCTTCGCACAAAAAAAAAGAATGAAAAATCAAAAATTCCAATTTGCGGTCAATCTATGCAAGAAATAAAAAAAGATAAAGAAATAAAAATTGTGCACTCAAAAAAGATCTACAAATTGATTAGCAATTAGTTTTTGATAGGATGCGTAGTTTTTGTTTAAATCTTAGAATATAAAATTTAAAAACATAACAAAATTAGATTTTTGGACAAACGACACAAGCTATGAAAAAAATGAATAGACAAAAGTTGCTCACACAAAAACGAGCTATAAAATTTGTCATAAAAATTTTTTTTGAAAAAGCGTGGTTTTTGTTTTAATCGTAAAAAATAGCATATACATATATAACATAAATAGAAAAAACACAAGAGACGAAAAAAAATTATCAGAAAAAAGTTGTTCAATCAAAAATGTTCTACAAATTTGTTAAAAACTTTTGTTGTAAGATTATTCATAGAACCACTTTACGCTAGGATGCGTATTTTTGGTTGAAATCGCAAAAAATAACATTAAACATAAACAAATTAAATATATGGCAAAACGACACACGTTGCAATAAACTTTTTATAACAAAATTGTTTTTTTCATAGTAATACAATTTAATGGCAAATGAGAAACAAATATTAAAGTTATCATGATAAATAAAAATTGTAATTTATTTGGCAATATCTGAATTAGCAATCCCAGACTAAGGAATGTGTTCGTTAAAGCCGAAGGAGCTTTAACAAAAGAGAATTCTAAATCACCAAATTACAGTTGTCGATGCTTTGACCTTTAACTTTAAAATATCTGTGCACAAACATGGGGGAAGTACTAGGTTTAGGTGCTTATATTTTTGGCCCTAAGTCTTTTTGGGCCTTACGTCAATTTTAAGTTCTACGTCTATTATGGGCCTTATATCTATTTTGTGCCCTATGCCTACCTTGGGTCCTATGTCAATTTTGGGCCCTATGTCAATGTTGGGTCATATGTGAAATTTTGGGCCCTATATCAATTTTATGTCCTTATATCAAATTAGAACCCTATGTCAATTTTGGATCCTATGTTAATTTTGAGTCCTACGTCAATTTTAGGTTTTATATCTATTTTGGGCCTTATATCTACTTTGTGCCCTATAAATATTATGGGTCCTATGTCAATTTTGGGCCCCATGTCAATTTTAGGCTCTATGTCAGTTTTGGGCCTTATGTAAATTGTGGGCCCTGCGTCAATTGTGGGCCCTATATCCATTTTGGATCATATGTTAATTTTAATTCCTACGTCAATTTTAAGTTCTAAGTCTATTTTGGGCCTTATATATATTTTGTGCCCTATGCCTATTTTGGGTCATATTTCAATTTTGAGCCCTATGTAAATTTTGGGCCACGTGTCAATTTGTGGGCCCTATATAAATTTTGGGCCCTATGTCAATGTTGGGTCATGTCTGAAATTTTGGGCTATATATCAATTTTGGGTCTTGATGTCAAATTAGAACCCTATGTCAATTTGCGATCCTCTGTTAATTTTGATTCCTACGTCAATTTTAATTTATATATCTATTTTGGGCCTTATATCTACTTTGTGCCCTATGAAGATTATAGGTCCTATGTCAACTTTGGGCCCTATATCAATTTTAGGCCCTATGTCAGTTTTGGGCCCTATGTAAATTGTGGGCCCTGTGTCAATTGTGGGCCCCATGTCCATTTTGGATCATATGTTAATTTTGATTCCTACGTCTATTTTAAGTTGTACGTCTATTTTGGGCCTTATATCTATTTTGTGCACTATGTTTTTTTTGCCCTATGTGAAATTTGGGACTGATGTCAATTTTGGGTCACGTTTTAATTTTTGGGCCCTATATCAATTTTGGGTCCTCATGTCAAATTAGAACCCTATGTCAATTTTAGGACCTATATCAATTTTTTGCCCTATGGCAATTGTGGGCACTATCTCAATTTTGGATGCTATGATAATTTTGGTTCCTACGTCAATTTTCAGTTCTACGTCTATTTTGGGCTTTATATCTATTTTGTGCCCTATGCCTATTTTGTGTCATATAACAATTTTGGGTCCTATGTAATTTTTGGGTCACGTGTGCATTTTTAGCCCCTATATCAATTTTGGGTCCTTATGTCAAATTCGAAATCTATGTCAATTTTGGGACCTATGTCAGTTTTGGGCCCTATGTAAATTGTAGGCCCTGTGTCAATTGTGGGCCCTATGTCCATTTTGGGTCATATGTTAATTTTAATTCCTACTTCAATTTTAAGTTCTACGTCTATTTTGGGCCTTATATCTATTTTGTGCCCTATGCCTATTTTGGGTCACATTTCAATTTTGAGCCCTATGTAAACTTTGGGCCACGTGTCAATTTGTGGGTCCTATATCAATTTTGGGCCCTATGTAAATGTTGGGTCATGTGTAAAATTTTGGGCCCTATATCAATTTTGGGTCCTCATGTCAAATTAGAACCGTATGTCAATTTTGGATCCTATGTTAATTTTGATTCCTACGTCAATTTTAAGTTATATATCTATTTTGGGCCTTATATCTACTTTGTGCCCTATGCATATTATATGTCCTTTGTCAACTTTGGGCCCTATGTCAATTTTAGGCCCTATGTCAGTTTTGGGCCCTATGTAAATTGTGGGCCCTTTGTCAATTGTGGGCCCTATGTCCATTTTGGATCATACGTTAATTTTGATTCCTACGTCAATTTTAAGTTGAACGTCTATTTTGGGTCTTATATCTATTTTGTGCCTTATGCCTTTTTTGGGTCCTATGTAAATTTTGGACCTGATGTCAATTTGGGTCACGTTTTAATTTTTGGGCCCTATATCAATTTTGGGTCCTTATGTCAAATTAGAACCGTATGTCAATTTTGGGACCTAATTCAATTTTTTGCCCTAAGTCAATCGCAGCCCCCTGTTTCAATGTGGGCCCTACCTCAATTTTGGATCCTATGTTAATTTTGGTTCTCACGTAAATTTTAAGTTCCACGTCTATTTTGGGCTTTATACCTATTTTGTGCCCTATGCCTACTTTGGGTCCTATGTCAATTTTTGGTCATGTGTGTATTTTTAGCCCCTATATCAATTTTGGGTCCTTATGTCAAATTAGAACCCTATGTCAATTTTGGAGCCTATGTCAGTTTTGGGCCCATGTCAATTGTGAGCACAATCTCAATTTTGAATCCTATGATAAATTTGGTTCCTACGTCAATTTTCAGTTCTACGTCTATTTTGGGCTTTATATCTATTTTGTGCCCTATGCCTATTTTGGGTCCCATGTCAATTTCGGGTCCTATGAAAATTTTGGGTCACGTGTGAATTTTCAGCCCCTATATCAATTTTGGGTCCTTATGTCAAATTCGAAACCTATGTCAATTTTGGGACCTATGTCAGTTTTGGGCCGCATGTCAATTGTGGGCCCTGTTTCAATTGTGGGCACTATCTCAATTTTGGATCCTATGTTAATTTTGGTTCCTACGTCAATTTTAAGTTCTACGTCTATTTTGGGCCTGATTAATGAAATTATTATCAATAAAATTTAACAAAAATAATTGTTTAGTTAATAATGGTAGATAGGCGCGGTTTTATTACTATTTTTCAACTTATTTTTAACTTTTCAGTTTGATCGAGGCAATAATAAAATAAATTTCATAAAAGTGATTGTTTAAAGAATGTATTATTATTTACAACAATATTCTTTTAGAATAATGTTAGGATGTTGCAGTTTCTTCTGATTTTGTCAACTTTTGGTCCACTTTTCAATTAAAGTGAGTAAACAATTGATGCAAATTAATTAATCTAATCATTTAAACAAATTATTAATCTTTATATCTATATTAGTTTATAGTAATGCCAGAAAGTTGGGTTTTTTTCAAAAAAATTTACTTTTGGTTCCTTTTTTTAATTAATGTGAGGTAATAGTAAAGTCAAGTTAACAAACATAATTGTTTGAACAATTTTTTATTTCTTTAAATAATATTCTCTTTGGACAATACTATAAATTTGCAGTTTTTTCTGAAATTTTTATCTTTTTGTCCACTTTTCACTTAAGTTGAGCTGATAATTATTAATGCGATTTAACAAAAATTATTGTTTAAGCAATTTGTTATTATTTATGACTATATTCTCTTATCTTCATGCCAGAAAGTTGCATTTTTTTATCAAATGTTTAGCTTTGCTTTTACTTATCAATTGTGAACAAATAATAAATAAAGATCAGATAGAATCGGTTTACAAACAATAATAATAATTACTAGCAATAATAAATTCAAGTAACCAAAAATAATTATTTAAACAATTTATTATTATTGTTAATAATATTCTCTTTGCATAATGGTAGAAAGTTGCGGTTTTTTATAAAATTGTTAACTATTTATCTATTTTTCACTTAAAGTGGCTTAATAATTATTTAATTTGTGCAAAAATAATTGTTGAAACAAATCATTATTATTAATAACTATCTTCATCAATGTTAATGCCAGATAGCTGCGGTTTTTTCTAAAATTTTCAAATCTTTGCCCACCATTCACTCAGAAAAAAGCAGGTTTCTAGCATTACTCTAAGAGAATGTAGTTATAAACAATAATAAATTGTTTAAATAAGCATGTTTGTTAACTTCCATTAATTATTACCTCACTAAGTGAAAAGCGCACAAAAAGCTTAAGAGTTCAGAAAAAACCGCAACTTTATAGTTCTTATCAAAGAGAAAATAGTTATAAACAATTATAAATTGTTTAAACAACTATGTTTGTCAACTTGCATTATTTATTACTTTACCAAGCAAAGAGTGGGTAAAAAGTTAAACATTTCAGATGAAACCGCAACTATAATGCATTAATAAAGAATAATATAGTTATAAACAATTATAATTTGTTTACATAATTATTTTTGCTAAATATAAATAATTATTGACTTACCCTATGTGAAAAGTAGACAAATAGTTGTAAATTTCAGAAAAAACCGTAACTTTCCAGAATTTTTCAAATTGAATATTATTAATAATAATAATAAATTGTTCAAATAAATAATTTTTTTTAATTTAATTAATTACTCAACTAACTCCAAGTGAAAAGTGAACAAGAAGTTAATAATTTATCTCTCATTAAAAATTGGAAAAACAGTGGAAAATGTTTGAAAAAACCGCGACTTTCTAACTCTATTCTAAGAAAAAATTGCTAAAAACAATAACAAATTATTTAAAAAGTTTATTTAAACATCTACTTATCAGAATAAAGGGTTATCTTGTGTATTAGAAACAATTTGCTTTAAAAAAAAACTACAAAAAAATCATAATTAGCGCCAAAAGCTCGCAAAACCTATTTTTTCACTCATGGGGTTATTCTGGGAGCCTATAAAACAGACTTATGGGGCTGATGTTTTAAATGCAATATTTTATTCGTATTCTATGGCTAATTTTGAAGAGAAATTTTAAGTTTAATCTCGATTCAGCTAATATTGAGAATTCTGAATAAAAATGTCATTTTTTTCTTATGGGAAATACGGGTTAAGCTTCATGGTGCTTGCTTCACCTTTAAATATAATTTTTGTCTTAACAAACGAAATGGATTTATGTTTGTGTTGATTCGAACAACTTTCGGTCGCTATTCATAAAAATTCGAAAAACATATTTTGAACCACCTTACTGTACACTGTACAGGTTCCTTCAAAGAATGATTTGAGACGCGGGTTCATGTACAGGATCTTGTTCAAGATCCTATGCGTGAACCTGCTTAGAAACTAATCCACGAGGGTTCACTAGTGGCTTAGTTCTCTCGATAGTAAGTTCGATCTTCAAGGGAATAAAAGGAAAGCAACTTTTACTTCGCAAAGGAACCTGTACAGGAACCTATACTCGATCATTCAAAGGTTCTATTGTCAGTGCAGGTTCCATTGCAGGATCGTGTACAGTTTCCTTCGCTAATTTTTTGTACAGGAACTGTGAAGATCACCTGTGCAGGTTCGTGTGCAGGAACATGTCCAGGATCCTCCGAGGTTCCTGTACAGGATCTTGTTCAGGATCCTATGCGCGAACCTGCATAAAAACTAATCCGTGAGGGTTCGCTAGTGGCTTGGTTCTCTCGATAGTTAGTTCGATCTTCAAGGGAATAAAAGGAAAGCAACATTTACTTCGCAAAGGAGCCTGTGCAGGAACCTATACTCGACCATTCAAAGGTTCCTTTGTCAGTGCAGGTTCCATTGCAGAATCATGTACAGTTTCCTTCGCTAAATATCTATACAGGAATTGTGAAGATCACCTGTGCAGGTTCGTGTGCAGGATCATGTCCAGGACCATGTCCAAGATCCTCCGAGGTTCCTGTACAGGATCTTGTTCAGGATCCAATGCCTGAAGCTGCATAGAAACTAATCCGCGAGGGTTCGCTAGTGGGTTGTTTCTCTCGATAGTAAGTTCGATATTCAAGAGAATTAAAAAAAAACTTTTACTTCGCAAAGGAACATGTACAGTGTACAGGAACCTATACTCGATCATTCAAAGGTTCCTTTGTCAGTGCAGGTTCCATTGCAGGATCGTGTACAGTTTCCTTCGCAAATTTTTTGTACAGGAACTGTGAAGATCACCTGTGCAGGTTCCTGTGCAGGTTCGTGTGCAGGATCGTGTCCAGGATCGTGTCCAGGATCGTGTCCAAGAACATGTCCAGGATCCTCCGAGGTTCCTGTACAAGAATTTCCAGCTGGGGAATGCGACGAAGCACTCTTAGCTATTGGGAAAGTGATTTTTTGAATTTTTTGGTTGTGGCTTCCAAATGAGAGTACTTCAAAAGGATATGATCTTTATTGACCAGAATTAACTCCTAATCCTAGAACATCTCAAGGGCGGATACTTCCCGGTCAAACCTCGTGCATGGAACTCCAACAATAGTAGAAACATCGTATTTTATCTGATGCAATTTCAATTCACTTTTGTTTGTCCCGGAATTTCACGTTGTGACTACTTTTTTGGGAATTCGTTTATAGAAACCAAACTCAAATCAACGACCGTCTTCCTGTGAGACGGGTATCGCTTTAATTGCTTTTCCACTAGACTGCACTACAGCACACGATTGCCATTTCACTAAGAAGTCAAAGGGTTCGGTCGAATAAACGATGCAATATTCGAAACTTTTGAAAAATAAATTCAGAGCTAACCCAAAAATGTCTACTACTAGTAGAAGGAAGAATTGGAAATTAATTTATTCTAGATTTTTCTATTGGAGTTCTAAATTGAACAATTCAAGGTAAACAAAAGTAATAAATTCACCGTCATTCTCTTTTTCCTAATCCAACTGTCACCCTGCGAACCTACTTTACTGAATTTAGAATATAAAATTCCGGAGAGGAAAAATTAGGAATAAAAGAGAAAAGGTAAACGTAAATAGCGGAGAGCCTTCTTGACCATTCTTGGCCAACTTCCGATCTTGGAAGAAAGCCAAAGTTTTATCGTCGGTTAGACGAAGTAAAGAGAGACGCTTCCGGCTTGACCGTCAAAACTTAAAGTTGCACGGGGTAGCAGCTTGCGTTTGTCGATTTTCTCATTTTTGCGACATTCTCTCGAGCAAACGTCCGCAGCTTACTTGAGAGCAAAAGAACAGGCCGGCCGGGCCGACGCGGCGTATCAACTTCTCTGGGCCGACTCAAGGAGACTCGCGGGGTTCGAGTACACAATGACCACATAAATCACGTTTACATTGGACCATGGACGCTATAGGTGCAACGCTAAAGCTGAGACTGACCGTCCCATTTCCTGATTTATGACCCAAACTTCTACCGACTTATCTGCGCGGATTCTATTCCGGAAGCGACCGCCAAGAAAAAATCGATACGATTTTCAAATTTTTCATAAACGTGAGCTTCGATGAAAAATATCGGCCCAGGATATTTCTCACATTTCTGGATAAATCATGACCTCGATTTTGCAACCGAGAGTAATTTTACCGAAATCGAGATAGATGTTCAGCGACCCCTTGACTGACCTATTCTTTCCTTTACAACCTTTTCCCTTCTCGTCACCATTTCCCATCCTCTCTATCTCTTCCCTCCATCCGCATCTACCCTTAACACTATCGATTTCCCTCGTGCCTCCTCTTTTTATCACCCGTCCCCCTTTTTTTCCTTTCCCTTGTACCTTCTACTCATCCCTTTCACTTATTCAGTAATAACCTAAAACAAAACAAAAAAACCCATATCAAAAGTTGCCTTTACCTATGCTTTAATGTATCTATCACATAGCATTCACCTTCTTTGTTCCTATTTTTCCAAGTATTTACCCTTCCTCTGTATTTCCACATCTCACGCGCGAAAATAATTTTTGAGACCCTCTTTCCCTTTTTATCTTCAAATATTTGTCTACTCCCTCAAACCGTATTCAGTTATATCTGCCATTATATCTCGCCTACGTTATTTTACTTTCCAGTCCTTCCTTTAGGACTTATCTGTCTCTTTCTATCTGCACATGCTTTCCTTTTATATCCTTATCATACACTCTTCTAATTCCCTTTACCTTTCATTCCTATTCAAGTAGCTTTTTTTCTTCTATTCTCTTTTATCCCCCTATATACAATTCAATTTCCTTTAAGCCAGCCTTAACTTTAGCTTTCTAAATCCACTTCTCAATCATTTTCTATTATATTAGCATCCCTTATTTCCTGTTATTATTTGTAGTTTATCTTTATCTTATTCTTTTAACACTGTAATACTATTGCCTTCATCTTTCTTATCCCAAATTCGATTTCTTTAATAATCATCTTTGAATAATTTCTCTCCGATGCTCCGTACCTTTTTCCCATTCTTTTTAAACAGCGGTCCTAAATTGAACCTTTACACCTATCTACTCCACTCCTTAAGATCTTTCCTTCTATTCGTTTTGCTTTCAAGTATTTCTCAAATCTCTTGATCATATTTCTCAGAACCTCTTCTTCTATTGCTAACAACACTATATCATCCACATATGCCAGTGAGCAAAATCTATTTTCCCCTAAAACCCATCCCCCTTATATGCCAGTCTTGAATTCATCTTTCATACCCAAAATGAATACCGTTATAAGCTTAGCGAGCTTCCTTGTTTCAGTTCTATTACGTCCAAAACTATTTTCCTTACTCTTTTTACTAAACCTTTCCCTAGACACCTTTTCACCATTACCCTCCTTTTTGCTTTAGTCCTTCTTTAGTGCCTCCGTGAGCACAATAGATCACAGTTGAAAATATGTATTCAAAAGTATTATCGCTCTGTATTGGTCTACTTTCCCTTCTTCTTTCATTTTATATATTGGAGTTATAAAGCCCTATCTTCGGACTTTCGGGAACCCTTTCGCTTTAAAAACTCTTTTGACCAACTCTTTCAATTACTTTCTGGCTTCTCCACTACTATAAATCCACGCTTTATTTTTAGGCCATTGCTTCCTCCCGCTTTCTAATTCTTTAATCTTTTGATTTGTGCTTCCATCTTCTGGTCCTTTAGCTCTATCTCCTCATCATTTCTCTCTATTATCCCTTTCTGTCGATTTTTTTATATTCCTTTCTTTTGACCCTTTACATATTTCTCTGGAATATTCACTGCTTTCTTTTATTTTTATCTTGTCCTTCTTTTCTCTTCCTCACTTTATTGATAGATTCCCAAGCTTCCCCCTCGTTTTAATACTGTTAATGTCCTATTCTATTTCCTTTCTTTTCTCCCTCGTATAATTTCTTCTATTCTTTTTTGATCCACACATATTTCAAGCTATCCTTTTTTTCCCTTTATTTCAGTCTGTACGTTCCTAGCTTTCTTGATCTTTTTCTTACATTCACTATCCCGCTAAATTTTTGTCCACTTTTAATCCCTTCCTCTCCTAACCTTTATCTCTTTCATTCTCCTCGCTTCCCTTACATTAGTTTTCCATTCAGTCAATCCCAAACCCAATTTAACTTTACTTTCTCGAATTTTGCTTCTTCAATATTATAATATAATATCTTAAATAGTTCTTTTCCCTTTTTGTTAAGCGAATGGTCATTTGAATTTTTTACAATACTTTCCCTTTCCCTCAGCACATCCAATAGTTCTTTTCCTTTTTATTAAGTAAATTATTATTTGAATTTCTTTTATTAAATTACCCTATGCCAGTTTTATTATCTTTACTTTTTTTTCTGTAACCCCTCACTCTCTTTGGTTATTCCATTTATTTTCTGGAGCCTCTTGCACTCCATACTCTAAATCAGAATTAGTAGAAATGTTACTAATTCAATTAGTAGCATTCTATCTGACTGTTAAATTAGTAATTTTATCACTTTCTACTAAATGAAAGGGTAAGATTTAGGTTACTAAATGAATTAGTAAGGATATTCTACTAATCTCCTTAGTAGTACCAACTTACTAATAATATACCTCCTGAAAGTAAATGGCCGGAATTAATTGCAGGTTGAATCGTTTGTGTCCCTATAAATATTATTATTTGTGAAATCTGCTTAGTTTCTTTAAAATAAGTAAGTTTTTGTTTAATATTAGTAATTGAGTGAATAAATAAAGGGAACTGGAAAAGTGTTGTCCAAAATGTTAGGTTAACTAGAAATTATTTTCAGAAAAATTCAAGACCTTCGAGGAGTACAGGAGTATATTTATGGAAATTTTTAAAAATGAATATTGGGTAAATTATGGTAATTTACCATATTTACCGGCAAAGTTACCATAAATTACCGAAAATTTGCATAAATTTCCGGAAATTTCCGGAAATGTTAAAAAATGAATTTTGGGTAATTTATGGTAATTTACCATATTTGCCGGTAAAATTATCATAAATGGGCGGAAATTTTCATAAATTTCCGGAAATTTATGAAAATTAAAAAAAAATGAATATTGGGTAGTTTATGGTGATTGTCCATATTTACCGGTAAAATTTCCGTAAATGACCGAAAATTTACATAAATTTCCAGAAATTTATGGATATTAAAAAAAAATAAACATTAGGTAATTTATGGTATGTCACCATATTGACCTGTGAAATTATCATAAATGACCGAAAATTTATAGACTTTTTTGAAGTAAATTTTTGGAAATGTATGGCAAGTTACCATAAATCAACTCTAAAAATACCCTAAATTACCAAAAAATCCCGGTAATTTTTTTATTGAATTTTTGATAATTTGGAATATGGTAACATAAATTTCATGCTTCTTTATTCAAAATCTAATATGGACTAAAATCATTTAGTAGAACATTAATCTTTATGATTAAAAATTCCTCTTTTAATCGAAAATTCAAATATTTGGCTTACAATTAATTTTTGGTATTGAAAAGTAAGTTTTTCGGATAAAAATTCAACTAGTTTGTAG
>CAKNWW010317504.1:0-20498 GCA_932074435.1 Andricus kollari | reverse complement strand
GGTTTACCTAACTGTCGAATAAAGTCTAACGTAGCAAAAATGAAAATCTCTTCCACAGCGGATAAACTTTCATACAATGTGGAGTAAATAATAACATGTCCAAAATCAATTTTTCTCCAGAATTCATTTTAAACTTCACCAAAATTTTGAATAAATAATACATTTTTTACTTAGAAAGATTCACCGAAATTTGTCATTCTATAACCGATTTTAAGGGAATCATTACCCTTGCATTATTTAAAGTTTGCTTGACTTTACATTTGCAAACTTTATTTAACTAATATGAAATTTTATCCAATTTTTCCTCAATGTATGACAGAAGAGGTTTTAATAATTACACCACGTGCATTGATGTTTACTTTTTGAAATCTTTACTTTACATTTGGAAACTTTAATCTGCGTTAATAAAGTTTACTGAACTGCCATGTATTATTTAGCCTTTTGCACGTCAAAAATTATTAAAATTATATCAAACATTCTGCTTTTGGCCCATATATCCCAATTGTACTCAAAAGTTTGGTAAAGTTTCCTGATCTAATTTTCTCCGTGTATTCTAAGTTAAAATTGCTGAAACCAATATGAAATTATTTAAATAATGTATATCAAATCTAATTATCAATGAAAAGAAGTATTTTATGCATTAACAATAATTTTTGTTTTTAAAAAATCACAAAAAATCATAATTAGGGCCAAAAGCTCGCAAAAAACCAATTTTACACTTATATAGGATACCACTTCTGATATCCTTCCGCACTACGTGTGCGTCGCGGCCACAACAGGATTGGTTGCCGTTGGCACACTAGTTTAAAACGAATAAATGTGTGAAGCGATTGTTCACAACAAATATTAGCTGTAAAGTGCATCAAAATATTAAGAATTATTTTCAATTCCTATATAAGCCTCTCTTGTGATCGAAGAATTAATTTTCATAAATTTGCAGTTATTATTTGTTGTGAGCAATAAACACATTTGAGGATTTCAATCTTCAAGTCAGAGTTCAATATATTTTTTTTAACACAATCCATGAGTGACAGCACGAAATGAACAACAATAATAAAGTTTATTTATTAAAAAAAGGAACTTCGAACAAAATTTACCATGGGCGACCACTAAATATATTTAATTTTTTTTATTTTTACAAAAATCAGGTGTTAGCCTCTAACCAAAAGGAATAATTTGTGGGATGCCACATTATTGAAAAATGAATAAAACTTTAAATAAGCACCATTTTAAAGAGTTTTTGAAAATACTAAATTGGTTGAATTATTTCAAGCACTCCTACTTTTCAATAGCCTACTTTCAAATTTATGTGAATTTGTACGATTTTGATCATTCTGAAGTTATGATTCCAGTATTGAAAGACGATCATTTCTCACCCTGCAATTTCCAACGATTCCAAATTGCAACTTTATAATTTCCAATGTTTCAATTTAAATTATCATACACATTTCCATTGAAAACTCTTGCACATTGAAATCGCTTTTAATTTCAAATGATTCAGTATATGTACTGAATACATACATACATACTGTGAGAATGTATGTATGTCTGTCTCTCTGTCAGTGAGCGCGATAACTTGTTAGATGATTTTCAAAATTTTTGTGACCGGTTTTTTCAAGATTTAAGAAATCTATGTACGACGATTTATATTGCTTGGAAAGCCTAACAATTTTTTCTTACGACTTTTTATGATCGAAAAAAATTATTTGAGTTATAGCCTTTTCAAAATTAAAAAGAAAACGAAAATGCAAATTTTAAGCTAAACAACGCACGATATGAAAAAAGTCATGATAATAAAAAAGTTGCCTATTGAAAGCCCCACAAGATTATCATAACAATTTTTTGAATTTGCTTGCAAACTCGAAAATTCAAACTATGCAAGATACGAAAAACATATAAAAAAACAAAAATTGTGTTCCTAAAAAAGATCTACAAATTAGATATGAAACACCTTTTGATAGGACGGGTAGTTTATAACCGTTAAGTAGATATTCACGGAGAACGAAAAAGGAGGGTGAATTTTGGTGCATACTTTTACACTTTTTGCTGTCTTTTTTTTCATCGTTACAATTGAATCAACCACAGCTATTCTTGATCATAATTTCAGCTTTTGAACTAAAAAAAGAAAATTGAAGTATTTTGAATCGTTTAGGAGATATCAACAATGAACGAAAAATGCGAAAAAATTTTTGAAAAACGGATTGTATTAAATCAACCACAGCTTATCTTGACCAGCATTTCATTAGCTTTTGAACTGAAAAAAGAATCTAGAAAAACTTTCAACCGTTTAGGTGATATTCACAGAGAACGAATAAGGAGGGTGAATCTGTGCATATTTTTACACTTTTTGCTTTTTTGTTTTAATCGGTGAAATTAAATCAACCGTAGACAAAAATTGGTGCATATGTGTACATCTTGTGTTATGGTTTTTTGAAAAATGCTTGAAATTCAATTAGCTATCCCTTATCTTGAACTGTTCATGTAATTCACGGAATTTGTGAAATTCACAGAATTCATGTAATTCCCTAAATTCATGGAATTCATAAAATTCGCGGAATGTATGAAATTCATGGAATTCTCAGAATTCATGGAATTCGTATGCTTAGAGCCTTTTGAGCATATGACCGCAGATAAATAGTTCTTCCCCATTTCTTCAGTGTATACCCATAAAGTCGGACAAATATGACATCAAATACTGGCTTCTGTGTGATGCCAAGTACAGCTGTACCTCGAACGGGTTTTATCAGATTGGAAAATATGAAAATCGCTGTTTTTTGTGGAAAATATGACATTATCACTTTTTTATGTCATGAAAATACGAACCCACAACAGTAAGAATCAATCACACATCGTTGCAAACATGACAAGAATGATCATCCCATTGAAACTTTATAAAATAATCTCTAACCGGGGATCGATTTTGTGTTCATCCATATATTTACAATTTGATTATGCGGTTGGCTGATTTTAGTTCAAGATTTTAATTTTACTAAACATTATACTAATTTTTAGTAATGGTAATGATTCCAATACTGATAGGATATAAAAACTAGCCCTAACCATTTTATGGCTAAATTTTAAAATTAAATAAAAAAAAGTTTAGTAAGATTACTTCTTACAGTAAAATTCACATTCAAATTTAAATCATTCTTTTACGATAAAAGTAACGGATTGTGGATTCACTCAAGGCAGAGATGATTGCGTATTTTAAATTAATTTAGAAAGTCACTCTCATATAGAAACAAGGAAGTAGGATTCTCCTCCAATATTAAACCATAAACCAAAATTTCGTTCGCAGAACGATGTCTTTATCATACAATAAATTTCAAAGTCGTTACGAATTCTTTTCTGGTTTCATCTTTATTAAAAAATCAGGGCAAAATTTCCCATTCGAATTTTAATAGTTAGTGCGTCAGCTATCATTCTGAGGCACTTATTTTGGAGACTTTGTAATATTAGTATATGTGATTTATATGTATTGCTCCAGACTCGCACTACATGTAGCATCACCGCCTTAATAATCATATTATACAGAATTGTTTTTTTCGTAATATTTAAGTTACTTTTTCTTTTGATTAAGCATTTGTTTTTAATTTTGCGGACAGCATCACGGGTTCATAGTAACGACGATACTAGGATGATATGTTTTATTTGTGTTTTTATTTTTACTTTTATCCAGATCTTTGGATTTTCTTGGTTTTCAAAACGCAACTTTTTGACACTTCACACCATAACTTTCAATATCATTCATAATTTCTATTAACGAAAAATTTGGTAAGCCTTCAAGCACTAGGCTTTTCGGCTTCTGTTTCTTAAACATGTGCGTAAATTATGGCACTTCTCCTAGATCCAAAAAATGTCATAAAGCGTTGTAATCCTCTCTTGTGTCCAATCGAACTGAGAGTCCTACCTTAACTAATGCCACCTTGACCTTTTTGCTGGGCGAGGCATTTTGTAACTGTACTATCGTCTCGGCATAGTTTGTGATAGACATTGTGATAATTCTAGGAGGGACTTTTTTCTCTGCTCCTTTGCAGTTACGCCTTCATCGTCTGCATCCTCTTCTGCAGCCTCAAAATTCTCTTCGGGGTGAGAAACCTTGTGGTGTAATTCGTCGCCGGATGACAATGCTTCATAGCGGTTTTGAAGAAGCACCGCTTCACTATCTTTCTTCTGTCGTTTATTGCGCGCCATGATGATGCACTAGGTACGACTAACGCACTTAATGTGTGATGTACATTCCGCACACGTACATCACAAAACATTCGAAGAACTCACGACAAACTCGGTGGAGGTGAATCCAATCAATCCAATCAATCAATAAATCCAATCATCGATAATCATAATCCTGTGGTACCGAAAGGGATCGATATATAAAGTGTATTGGTCCCACGCTATCCCCACTTATTAGACCATGGCGCACGCAATCGATCGTATGATTGAGTGATTTCGTGAATCATCCCTTCGTTCCACCTGCTTGTCCACTTTTGAGTCCGAGGTTTATCTATATAAATATTCGCCCGTAGCTTTATGATTTAATTCTAAACATGATAATAGAACGGACCGTCTCACCATATGGGTCATTTTGACCGACATGGTCGTTCAGATGGTATGGTCAATCTCGGCCGCTCTAGGGTTATAAAGCATCTGACGTTTTTGATTGATACTTGAAATCAGTTTCTCAAAATTGAGCAAGACCGAGTGAGAGCTCAAAATCTCACATCGTTGTGCATCTCTAGGGAGAATATGCTGAAAGAGGCTTACACTTTTTTATCATCAATTTTTCCTATTTTTTAAATGCCAAATATTCATTTTCTTTTTACAGGATTACATACATATACTCGAGTAATTAACTTTCTTGGACAGATGCCGGTTACTGTGACGTATGCTTCGAATGGAATACCGACGGATCTGAAGCTTGTTGAAGGAAGACGCGTAATACGTGCATCCGACAATTATCACGTTCAAACATACTTGGGATATGATTCAGGCGTATTTGCTTACGTAACCACAGCAACCAAAGGAGACCATGAGTTTATTGCAAGAATTAAAAATGCAGTGGAATACAACAGGAGAGGATGTAAGAATCTTTTAAACTGAAAGGAGGGCCAAACTTTGGCTAAATCTTGGTAGGGCCATGATAAGCTTTTTTTGCGGCAGGTGCAAATAGACCCTCCCACCCCATCCGCGCTTAAGGAAAAAAATAGCCTGGCAGACAAATATTTGAAAAATTTTAAGTTTAAATGACAGGCCTCGGACTTGTTTAATGAATTCAAAATAGACCCAACAGTAGCATATGTTTTGAAAAATAGTGAATAAACAGTGTCCCTTTAAAATAAAATAATTAAATTCATATGCTCTTTTTGCGAGATATTTGCGAGATATTTGAAATCTATGGAAACATTTGCGAAAGATTTAAAATATTTTTGAAATATTTTTGAAATATTTGGTGATATGTCTGAAATCTCTGTGAAATCTTTCGGAAATCTTTGTGAAAGCTTCAGGAATATTTGCGAAATATTAAAAATATTTAGTAATATTTGTGAAATTCTTTAACTCTTTGTGAAACTTTTGGGAAATCGTTGGTCATATGAATTTTATACCTATATTTATTACTATTCATTATTTGCTATTTATTGTTCATTTAATTATTATTTCTGTACAATTTTTACATAGCATAATATAATTTTACTACATTATGAGTCTATGCCCACGTAGAAAAAAGCTCCGCGGCTTCTGGTGTCATGCAATTTTTTAAATATTACACAAAAGGATTAACTGTTTTTGTTGTCTGATATACAACTCACATAGCTACTACTCGTCCCGAAGTTCGGGACGAGTAGGCAAATATTTTCCATAAGTTTGGTTAGTCGTTCCAAATATTGGGGACGACTGTTTCATCCCCTTTTCCAGTATTGGTTTGTTTACATTTATCGCTTTCTAATGACGGTAGAAGATTCTCTTTTTTGTGATTTTTGATTATTCATCACGTTTGTGAAGTATTTATGTCATCATTTTGTAAAAAGTAGTAAAATAGTTGCATAGTTAAGAAAGTGTGTATAGTGTCTTTAGTCCGAGACCTGAAATAGTAATATTTTTATCTGAAAATTAAAATTTCTAAATTTCTTTAGGTAACTTATTTGTGTATGTGTGCCCCCTTGCGGCTTAGAGTTATCAGTCTGAGGCTCTGATCCTGGGCATCTGAATCTTGGCTTGGCCCAGTCACCTTAGCTAATTCTTGGCAACCCTGATTGAGCCAAAATTGGTCCATGCTTCGACAAAAAAAATTATGACCTAATTTAATGTCAGTGATATTCATAGAGCTGCCGTAATCTGTAACTAAGCCGCGCATGTGAGGGAAAGCTGTGCATCCTTCATTCTGTCATACAGTATTTCCAACAAAACGCTTAAATTTTCAACCAAAGTAATGAATCTTCAATTAAAACATACGAATTCTCACGAATAATGTAATGGTTGTTTCACTAAAAGTAGAATACATACATTTTCAGTTAGAAAAAATAAATTTTTAATAAAACAAAAACAATTTCAACAAAATAGGTTAATTTTCAACAACAAAAAAATGACATTTTATCCAAAAGGATGAAGCTTTATTTGAAAAAACTGCTTTTCTATCAAAGAAAAGGACAAAGAATGTAATACTAAAATTTTCAGTCAAAAAAATTAATTTTTGATAAACAAATGAATCTTCAAACAAAAAGCTAAATTTCCAATTAAGAATAATTTTTTACCAATCAGCAATTATTTCTACCTAACAGTGAAAGTACCCAACGAAAAAATGTTTCTTCAATCAACAAGTTCAATTCTCAACCAATAAAATTAATTTTATAGCAAAATGTTAATTTTCAACAAAATGCATGAAGTTTCAAGCAAACAGCTACATTTTGATCTTAAATGAATATCTTTGACGATATACTTTTGTTGTTTAATTTTACTTTTCAGTTAATGAATTTTTTACTTTGCTACGACTCACGAAATTGCTCGTGCCAAAAATTAAGCGCTTAGAGAAAAAAAATGTCTGCGTTGTTAGGAGTTGAAATGATATTATCAGTCATGTCTTTTCAAAGAAAAAACTTTCTTTTTCATCGAAAAAGCTTCAAAGTTACGCAAAATAATTTTTTCAAAACTAATTCTTGTAACTTAACTTTATTAACGTCACTTTTTACCAATTTTTTGAAAATGAATCATAATACAAAAAAAATTGTTAACAGAAACGGTTTTGGTGAGTTTTAAAATTATTTTCTTTTGAAATAATGCACAAAAACAACGTTAAAATGATTGTCATCTGAATCTTTGAAATCCTGTAAAATCCTGCAATTTACGTAAATAAATTCTCTAAAATCCATTATAATATTTAAAAATCCTCTGAAATCCCATAAAATCACATAAAATCTGATGATGTTTACTGAAATCTCCTGAATTATTTAAAGTCTTATGAAATCCTTAAAACTTCCTTGAAATATCGGTAAAAATGTTGAAAATCATCTGAAATCCCTCAGAATCTTTTCCAATATATTTATTAAGATCCATTAAAATTCACTTAAAATCACCGCATAAAAATCCTTTGAAACTTTTTATAATTTTCTTAAAACCCTTCAAATCATTTAATAAGTACCCTAAAAGCTTTTAAATACTAAGAAGTCTCTTAAAATCTTTATAAAGTTTATGAAATTCATTCAAATTCCATAAATTTTGTTTTAATCTCTGAAATCTTTTAAATATTATTCAATCCCTTAATTAATTATTGTTTCATTTCTTAGATTCATGATTGCAATTGTAAAATAATATTAAATGTGTAAAATTAAGTATACAGCAAAATGGTAAATTTAATTACTCATAGATCTCTATGTGCATACAATTTTACAAAGTCCCCACATCCCTGAGTCACTTCATTGATTACGCGCCGCTTTCCCCACATATGCTTAGCCCCAGTCTACGGTAATAATAAATTTGAAACTCTTAAAGAATTACAAATTTTTATTTTTATTTTTTAGTGTTTTTACATTAATTTCTATAGTGTTTAATTTTGAGATTGATATTACACATGTTATTTAATTACAATAATTTTGTTTGTTTCTCCAAAGATCCAACCCATCCTGAAGAGCCATATGAGACCATGACGTTTGATAACAGACTAGTTAAAATATATCGTAATTGGCATAATGTGATAAAGAAAGTGTTTTTTGCTACTAGAAATGTAACTCCAGTAAGACAGGAACATTGTGAGCGATACCACATTGAACCCAAGCCGATTCGACATCAAGGATTGGATATGATATATTATGTATTAAAACAAGGATACATTATGGGTGTTGACCTTGCTTAATATCAGCAATGAAACCATTACTTATGTGAAAGTTTATCACAAATAAATAATGCGAATATAGAAAAATGATGTAATACTGTTGTAATTTTTGCCCATTCCTGAAGAAAAACATAGTTATCTTAAAATTAATTTTACTGATGTCATAAACTGTATTTTATTAAATTACTCACTAAATTTAAAAATAGTTCAGGTGACTCAAATCGAACCCCACTTAAGGCCAGTTTATGGCAACGTACACTACCAGTCAAAATTGTGTGTCTACTTACTTAAATAGCGTCTAAACTTTTTGTTTAAAATCTTTCAAATTATAAATTATTTTTTAATCTTTCTAAAACTTCTGAATACATCTTCAACTTACTTGAAGTTTCTCTAGAATTCTTTAACCCTTAAATGGCACCTGGGGTGTATTACTAACAGAAACGTATGTTGGCATAGACCGCCAAACGTTAGTTTTCGACCCGTAGCCGCCCAAAGTTGACTTGTCAAAAGCGTGGGGTGTCTAACACTCCTTGTGCCAGTAGTGTCTGAAAAAGTGTCTGAAAATGAAAATTGTGGCCTTCTAAATTGTTTAGTTCTGAGTTATTATTAACGTCTTTTTCACTTCCACGTATTTTTTACTTTTAAACATTTCTTAAATACATTTTTATAAATAAACATTGGTTTATATATGAGAAAATATAGTGCTCATTTTTACCAAAAAACTGCGTGCTCATTTCTGGAAATAAATACCTTTTTTGAAAGGAAAAATATTTTAGTAATTTTTCCTGAAATCATAGTATTTGAAGAGTATGTCATTAAATTTTCAGCTAAAAATATTGAAAAGTACGCGAGTTATGAATTTTTATAGAAAAAAACTCATTATTTCCGGGTTTCTTTCCAACATTTTTTTTATCTATCTTAAATTTAAAAAATGGTTATAAAACCAGTTGGACTTTAAAACAAAAATGTTAGTCTATATTATATAAAATTTTTGTTAGAAAATATGCAGTAGAGGCTTCACAATACACGTTTAAATACGTGGGTGTCAAACACCCCTTGTGCCAATAATGCAATTATTTTGAGGTGTGCCATTTAAGGGTTAATTTGAAAAATTGCACAATCACAAAATTTTGTTTTAAAATCTTCTACATTATGTTTTTTCAAATAAGAAATCATTTGAAATTTCCAATAAATTATTTATTTTAGCTAATTTTAAATTACCCGCAAATATAAATTTCGGTAATTTATAAATTGTGGGGAATTTCATCATTCATTAATATGAATATTCGAAAATTGAATAATTTGTCAATATTGATTTAGCAATTCTTGTTCTTCGTTAATATTCATATTCGGTATTGATTATTCGTGTTACTTTTGGGTAGTCCCATTTTCAGAACATTTCTCTATTCTCTTGTAATATCTCGACATCTGTAAACAAAATTGGTATATCTTCGCAAGTTTTAAATTATTTTTGAACCTCTTCAGAACTTCTAAATATACCTCAAACTTACTTGAACTTTTTATAAAATTTGGTATTCTTACAAAATTGAACAATTTTTTGTTGAAATACTTTACATTATTTTTTATATGTTTAGAAAATCAATCGAAATGTTTATGAATCTTTTTCAATTTTCTCTCAGAATTCCTTTACCAAAATGAAAAAATAATTTGAAATTTTTTCCTGAAACTTGAGAAAATTTGTTTATTTTCTTGAAACATTTAAAAATTCTATTTTCGGAAATCTCAAAAATATACTTCTTTAATTTTCTAAAATTCTTTCAAATTTTAAATTTTTTTTCAGAATTTTTTAAATGTCTAAGCCTTCTAAAGTTCTTTAAAACTATTCAACTTTTTTCTGAAATTTATAAAAATTGTCAATATTAAGAAAATTAACCTTAAAATGTTCCAGGTTCCTTTTCGAAATATTTCGAAATGTTTTAAAATTTTCGCTTAAAATACATTTTTTTAAATAAAAAGTTATTTTAAATTTTCAGATACCTTGATTTTGTTGTTGACTACAATTTTTTGTATTATAATCTGGATGCTTTCTTAGAGCTACCATGTTTCACTCTATAGGTTTTTTACAATGCGACAGATGTTTAATAAAACTGCCTTCTGAGCTGCTACCAGTACCCTACTGACTCCTAAATGTTCAAGATGTTCAGTGCATCTTGCGTGCACATTGCCTGTAGCCGAAATCACAATAGGATGAATAGATGCATGTTTTACATTCCTCCATATTGTCTTTACTTCATGCCTTAGCTCGCTATACTTGTGGATCTTGGTTGTGTAGGTTGCCTGCAAATTTCGGTTAAGTGGGACAAGCAATGTCGATGATACAGACTCTTCCACCTTTTTTTTCTCGCATGACGATGTCCGGCCGATTGGCTCTGATGTAATGATCAGTCTGGATAGTAACATCCCAATATAAGATGTAATCTTCGTTTTCTAAAACCAAATTTTAAGCCAAATATTGGATGCCTCACTATCCACTTCATGTTGATCTAACGTTTTGGGGTGCTCGCCATGGATGGCTTTCTGTCTCCATTGCGTTTTTAATTCGTCTATGGTTTCTGCCCTGGTACTCAAGGCCTCCTCTCAGGACAAATTCAATGGCGTGTAATCAAGATTAGCTTTACAGATGGTGTTGTTAAGCGTAACATCTCGCTTGCTGTTAAAATAGTGTCGCAACTGTGTAACTTGTGATTCACACAGTTTCCTAACATCTACAATACCCCTACCCCCTCTATGTCATGGAAGAACTATCCTTTCAATCGATGAATTACTGTTGTGCATTCGGTGCTTCGTCATTTCTACGCGGATGATTCTGTTTAATCGTTCGAGGTCGGTATTCGACCATTTGATAAGCCCAAAGGAGTACGTGAGGACAGGGATGGCATAGGTGTTGATTGCCCTGATCTTGTTTACCGAGTTAAGAGAACTCTTCAGAACCAATCTGAGTCTTGTAGTGAAGGCAGTCGTTAGGTTTTTCTTAACTATCGTATGCTGAATACCTTTAGATTCGAGAATACCCAGGTATTTATATGACTCTCCTTCAGCCATTGCCTCGATATCATTCTCGAAATCATTCTCTAGCTCTGCGGTCCCTAATTCTCCTCTGGTTAAATGCACTGTTCTGCATTTATCTAGCCCGAACTCCATGTGGATATCATGGGAAAATTGCTTTATGACAGCGATCACTTGCTGCAGTTTCTGGTCCGAACTGGCGTATATCTTCAGGTCATCCATGTATAGAAGATGGGTCACTTGATGACCATCCTCGTTATCATGTACTCGGAACCCATGAGACATGCTATTTAGTGTTCTGGTCAATGGGTTCAACGCTAAACAGAACCATAATGCACTGAAGGAGTCTCCTTGGAATATACCCATCGTAATGCGTATTGATCTAGTTATCCTCGATTGTCCATGATCGAAATACTTGATTCTTGTACCCCAAAGCATCATCGCACGACTTAGGAAGTCAATGATGGTGACTAGATCTTTACTGCCTCGCGAGTTTTTACAACATCCTTTTTGTTCTACTGTAAGGATGTCATTCTCGTCGCAGTGAGAATATACCTTATCTTCTATGATAGCTGTAAGACATTTATATATTGTTGGAAGACAGACTATCGGTCGAAAATCAGATGGATTGTGAGCATCTGGTGTTTTAGGCGACATATACGTAGTACGCTGGAGCATAAAGCCTGACATCAGATCTGGTTGTTTGATAATCTTCTGAAAACAATGTGCCAACGCTGGATGCACACTAGTCAGGTACTGGTACCTGCATTTGTGCACCATGTCCGGACCTGGAGCTTTCCAGTTGCTTGTTATTTTATAAACCGTTGAAACATCTAAAGCTGTGATGTTAGTCAGCTCCATTTCAGGGTTATTGCTAGCTCTTGATTTCTCTAGTTGGATCCACGCAGAGTTTAAATTACTTCTGTCCGTTTTCCCCCAAACACTCGACCAATAGTTAGTCATTTCTACCAATTGAGGCACGTTGGTGTCTTGCTGGTTGTTTTGTTTTACACTCAGCTCACGGTAGAACCTTCTTTCAACTGCCGGAAAGGTTCGATTTTGTTGCCTTCTTGCACTACTTTTCTTGTACCGACGCAGTCTAGCAGTAAGAACATCAAGTCTCTGCCGTTGGGCGTCTATAATATCATCCAATATTGCTGGTGTTAATGCCTTGATGTAACGAGGGTGGATGATTTTAGTAACATGGTGTATCAGCTTTCTGGTTCTATTTCATTTTTTATATTGAGTAAGTCGACCCAATTTGCACCTAACTTTGCTGACATCCATGTCCAACCTGAAAGATTGCCACAGCGGCACAGTATACAAGAGTTTGCACCTCTAACGCAGTTTGTGTTGCGTTCAAATGCATAGGTAACACCTTGCTATTCAGGTGTTCTATTAGTACACGCAGAACATTTGTGATGTTCATCTTGGGCAGATAATGCCTTTGTGTTGATTCTACATGTCTGAACTCTAGTAAAGCATTACCAAAATTCCTTCGAAGGTGCTGTAGGTTTTCTGGGATTTCGCTGTTCAGATCATCGCTATTAATGTCCGGATGTAGTTCTAGTGGATCCGGTACTTGATGTTCATTATCCCTTATAGCACCTATGCCTTCAGCTTCAATCAGGTCTTCATTGTCCACATCTTCCAAATAAAGTTCATCAATAGGAAGCTGCTGTTTCACTTCCATTTCGATGGCACCTATTTCAGCAGCCGAAAGCAATCTATTTACAGATATTAAGCGTTTTTGATCTGCTAGATTCTGCTCTTTTATTCTTGTGGCTAGTTCTGGGTACTTGAGTAAGAAGAGTCGATGATGTTCTCTTCTCACACTTTGCCCGCTTTTCTTTGCCAGAAAATAAAAGCGCACGGCATGAAAGCGCTGGATCATCACCAGGTGGAAGAAGAACATCAATTGCCGCTGATTGTTCATGTTGCGCGGCTTCCTCTAACTGATGTTCATTGCCGTCGTTTTTCTACGTCAAATCAACCTGTCGTTTAATCTCCAAGGCTCGATCTTCTGAGATATGTAGATTATTCCTGATGTCCTGCACCTTAGCGATAAGATCTCTTAGAGCGACTTTTTCTATTTGAGGATACTTTGCAGTAAATTTCGTTCTAAAATTGTATCCTTTTTCGCGTCGTGTTTCAAACTTCGAACTTTCATAATAGAGACGCACCAATTCCTTATTCATTGTGGCATCCTACTTGATGCTCTCCCACGGTATTTCTGTTGAGGTGGTTGGCTGCAAATAGCTAACGCTAGCCAAAGCATCCTCACCAGGCACAGTTGATGTTCCACTGCTTACCGTTTGTCGCAGTTTTTCTTGCTGGCCAGCTGTTTGATTGGTGAGATCTGCCTGACCATCTCGGAGCTCACCATCACCACCGTCCCGCATGCTGTGCCCCCCAGCGGTTGCTCCAGGGGCGCCTCGACGATCCTCGGGAAGCGACAAGCGTTTCAATATCTTCAGTATACTCTCCATGATAATTATGGGTTTTGGTGTTCCTCTTAGTCACTTTCCTCTTCGTTCTCTGTCTGCCTGGCATGGGAAACCCTGTCAGTAGCAATGCTACAGCCAACATAGCCGTCAAATTCATGAGAGGAAAGATCAAGCCCTACCGCGACGACAACGCGAGAACACCTTCGGCACAATTAGCACAATTTTATATTGCTATAGCATATCTTTATGATTATATGGACGACTTACAAATAGATTTCAATTTGTATGTCCCTCGATGTTTATTCGATGTTCCTATAACATTTTTGACCTACTAAGGAGATTGCAGCACATATGGTGGTCTACTTTATAAGTCCATGCCGAAAAAGTACAAAAAAATTACAGTTAGGTATACATTTGTTCTAATTAAGTAGTAAGTTTTTACCCTCCTTACAGTGACCCTCCCTACAGATTCACATACTTGAAATGTGACTGGACTGGTAAAATTTTTTTTTATAATATCGACCTCGGGCACTTTTTTTAAATATCTGATGCAGTTTAAATTGCAATACTAACATGCTAGAGGTTATAAATACTGACTGAAAGAATCATGCTTATATGTATGTCCCACGGGAAAAACTATCGGTTAGCCTGCATAACAAGTCCGAAGCCTCACAAAAAAAGAGGTACAAACGAAAAATATGTTTTCTTCAAAAAAATTTCCCCATAAAATTCGAAGGGCTGATGCAGCAAAACAGTTTCGCAAAGTGAAAATTATTTTAATGAAAATGGTGTGCTTTAAATCACTTAAAAATTGCAAATAACAACTCGGAAGCTAACGACTATGAAGCCTTTTGACAACTCCGAAGCCTCTATAATTTTAACGAATTTGAGGTGATAGTTCTTATTATAATTGATTATAATTATGAAAAGTAAGTATTTTTTAATGAATTTTAAAAGCACATGATGTTTCCAGAGTCTCAAAATTGATTAAATCCTCGTAAGTGGTCTGAGAATACGGGAAAACCTGTCGGTTAACCTGAGTAGCAACTCCGAAGCCTCACAAAAAAAAAGAGGTCGCATTGAAGAGAAACAAATATAATTAAAGTACTTTTTTTTAAATTCTTCTTAAACTTCTTCATAAAATATTGTTCACAGATATTTGCTTTACGAAGAACTCTTATACAAATTCACGTCAAGGTGATAAGTTTAATTTGTAAAAATCAAATTTGTAAATTATTATTTAAACAAATTTTCCATAAATTGACAAAAAATTCTTTGACCTTAAAAAAAACTCACATAAATTTTCGAATAAAATTTTTAGAACAAAATTTCAAAATGATTAAAAAAAATTAAAACAAACTTTCAAAAAAAAAATTTGAAATAATTTCGAACATTTTTTAGAATGTGCAGACAACTTTTGCACATGAAAAAAAATTTCAAATTATTTCGACCCGCTAATAATTTAGACACAAATTGGTGGGAAAAATCAATAGTCTAGATCAAACAGCTTTCCCACGTTATGAAGTACATCGTGGTACATATATCTAAGAAAACTGATTACAATTATTGCATAATTTAGAACTTCAAGTTACTCGCATCTCGGAAACCAAAATTGAAATCTATTTGCAAATCGCCCATATATACATCTCTTCATATACGTATCTTTTATTGTTGGGTATTATTCAATAGTAAATTAATAATTGATGGGAGAATAAATTAATATTTAGGGATTAACTAAAAGTATTATTTATGTTCAGTTTTATCAACATACGGTTTATTTTACTAATAAGTAGAATTACGGCAAATATTATAATAGTCAAACGAATATTAGCTAATAGCTTGCATCTTAAAAATTAACCTTAGTCGTAGATATATGTAATGCAGGATTAGGAGGGACAAGAAAATGATGTATATCGCGCTCGTCCAAAATATCCGGTCAATCGGGTGGCTGATCGGCACGGCGCACATATCTCCGAGCAGCCACTTTCTGATTGCACCGTCATCGAGGGGTGGGAGACTCAGTGCCGAGTAACCCCCTTTAATCAAATTCCGCGCGGAGTTGGAGAGACCGCTTGGTCAGCGCGGTGGAAGAACTTGCGTACACTCGCATAAAAGAACGCATTTCCGGCTAACAAAGACACTCTGTCTCCCGACTAGCTAGAGTTCGCATGCTTCTATTGTCTCTCCGAGCCCAGCCTAGTATAAAAGAGCTAAATAAATCGAATTAACTTGGAAAAAAACACCGTTGTCATCTTTGACTACACCTTTCTTCAATAAATCAACAATCTGCTCTTTTCAGAGCAATATCTGACTTAGGAATCGATTGTTGTTTTTCAAATAGAATTTTCCAATCGCTTTATCTCAACCACTGGTTTGGTAAGCGTCTTTCGGGTCGCTTCCAAGTACCGGGTTTACGCCGACGATTGAGGGCTATCCACGGACACGGCCGAAGGACACTGCTAGTGACTCTAGATCGCCGGTGCGCCATTCTTCACGAACCCGTGGGACCTATTCTGCACGATACGAATCCTACCACCCGCAAAAACATCAAGGATCTGGAGATCGCGAGAGAGAGAGCAATCTAGAGCTGAAATAACGCCGGCAACGCGATCATTATCGTCACATTGTACAACTAGCTGCCTGTGGGACGGAGGTAGTAGAGGCGGTGGACGGATGCCCGAACGAAAATTCTTATAACCAACCGAAAGTTCCACATAAGAACATCGTGTATCACTCAGTCTTACCGGAACTCGATCGTCAGCAGGTCCGGAGGAACTTCGACATCCGGGGGGCGTGGGCTCAGCATCTGTCAGACGGACTTTCAACGAACCTACTAACCATAGAATCCAACCGTTCTACAGGACTATTACCGAGTAATCGAAGGCTCGTAAAAAATGGTAAAGTGCGGTAAATCTTCGACCGTTGTTAACATTAGGATATGGCCAGGTGTCCGTGAAATCTTTCATTGAAATATTGAAAGTTCCCGGAGAGAATGAAATGCTTCACGGAACAAAAGCTTCGAAACGTTTGAAAGTTTCAAACAAACGTATTAATACGTATTAATTATTTTATTTTATTTTAATTATTCCAAACCAGCTTCTAATAATTGTTGAAGGCAATTAAAAGTTATTAATAATCAATTCGTGATTAATTTTAAATTAACTATTTTAACAATTGCCTTGATAAGCAAAGGATTTTATCAAACGTTTATGTTCAACACTCCCTGGAATTCTGCTATTTTGAAATTTCCCCCTCTAAAATCTGAGACCTAGGGAGTTTCGAAAAGTTCCGGCTCACAGTAGGATTGCGGTAAATCACACTCATGGCCACGGCTCACAGGCGTGAGATGGGTGTGATATTTTGTGTACATTCTTGGCAGCTCCCTTTTAAGGTCTTATACCTCGCCGTAGCTGAAAATTCGATCACGAATATAGTTCGTTTCTCGAAGTCTTGGAGAACAATGTCAGGCCTCGAGTGTGCAACGGAGACTGCTGTCCGAAAATCGTAGTTCCATCAAAATTTTGCACTTCTCGTTTTAGCCAATTGAGACTATCTCCCTTGAAGCGTACGGCAGGGCAGGGTCACGGCCAACACCGTAAGAGCAACAAAGATGGTAATAAAGTACTCTCAGGGCCGTATAATGTCTGTAGATGTACTTCGTTCCTGCGTGGCTGGGATACCCCGATAGTATGTGTTCCAGGTACTCAGCGTGTGCATGACACGCTCTGCGCCTATCGCTGGGAACTTCTTGACATAAATTGCGGTCACGGTATGCTAAGGTGGAAATGACACCGTCCTGGAATGCGAAAATAAAACCCTTTGTACCTGAATTAAGCCCTGATGATCTGAGGAAAGCAAAAGTATGCTCCTTCGACAAGAACTGTTTTTCTGCATTCCTGTGAAAATTTCCGTGCATTTCCTTGTCGAGTAGCTCTTGATGGAATTTTTCATCTTCTGCTTTCTTCACTTCGGCTTTCATAAGTAAAGAATCTAGATGAAGTAATGCGCTTACCTCACTTCTGATGTTAAAATTTAGGCCAAGGGTCTCGGCCGCTTGCTCCGTAGCTTTGTAAAGGAACGCTCTTTCACCAATCATCTCGTGGTTCCTGGCCATTTTTAGGACAGGATATCTGCCACTGGCTACGATGTAAGCTGTACTTAGAACAATTCGGTTATGAAGACACTGGAGATTCAGAAGTCCGCGTCCGCCTTGACGGCGTAAAATGTATAATCGCGGAACTGACGAATTGATATGCAAGCTTTTATGCAGATGCATGATCTTACGTGTGGTGACATCAAGGGCCTTAAGTTCGTTCTTCGTCCATTGAACCAACCCAAACAAGTAGAGTAGAACCGGGACGGCAAGCATGTTAGTCGCAGATATCTTGTTTAACGCTGACAGATTGGAAGACCAAATCTGTCCGAGAAGATGCTTGTATTTTCTTCGGAGAGACTCCTTTACTGATGTTACGTCCTGAATGCGGCTTCGAGGCACGCCCAGGTATGTATAGGTCTCTGTAGTATTAAGATGTTTAATAACACTTATATACAGAAGCTCTGGATCCTTGGGAATGCCAACAATCTTTTCGTTCTCCAGATGAATTCTGGGACATCTATACAATCCAAGGTCCATCCCAACCTCTCCTGTGTACTCGCGCTGGTTAGTGTCGCCACATAAGTATCCAGAAGAATTTCTTAGTGCGAGAGATAGAGGCAGAAGTGTGATGCAAAAAAGCAAAGGACTCATGGTATCGCTCTCAAGGACGCCCCTCTGGAAGGTGAAGTTGTTTGTAGTCAATCGATAATTTCCAGATAAGATAGTAAATCTAGTTTTCCAAAGAGGCATCAATCTCTCTATGCATCTCACTATGTGTGGATACAACTTCAAGCTTTCCAACAGACAGAAAATAAGTTTATGAGAGCTTGAATCAAAATATTTCCGGTAGTCAATCCAGGCCATTGACAGAACGCGTTGATGGACTGCAGCGTCTTTACAGACATACCTGCCACTTAGCAGGTTCTCTCGACAACCTGCTCACCTTTTTTCGAGCCACGGTGTTGGTACATCTCAAGTTACACTGGCTCAATTCGCCGAACAATCCTGTTGTTTAGGACAGCTGTAAATATCTTATACAGTGTGTTCAAAAAAGTTATTGGCCTGTAATTCTGTGGGTTCGACAAGTTGCCTTTTTTCGGTAGGAGTATAGTGTGTCCTAACGCCAGCCACTGCGGAATGGGTGTCTCCGACTTTAAATATGAGGTGAATATGCGGGCCAAATGTTGGTGTGTAGAAGTAAACTTCTTCCAACAGAAGTTCTTGATACAAACTGGTCGAGCACTGGAAAAGTTCTTCGTGCCTCTAAGTGCTTTTTTCACCTCTTCGACAGTGACCGATGGACATTTCTCCTCAGATTTTATGAGGTTGTCGCAGAATTCCTTGACGTGGATGATATTTTCAGTATATCCTTTTAAAATTAAGTGGTTTCGGGATCTTGTATACCCCTCTGCAAAAAGTCTTTAACTCGTTGGGCTTCGGTGGATTTTGACAGAAACAGGGTGATCACTGAACAGGCGAGATGGCCTGCGTTCCTTTGTATTCCACTTGCTTTGATAAAAACTTTCATTTCATTGGAGGTCGGATAGGTTTCATTTTTATCAACTTAGAACCTTTCTTACTAGTAAATAAGACTTACTTTAAGATTACAGTTGACTAAAAAACCATGTAAATTAGTTGAATTCGAATATAAATACGTCTTAGTTGTTTCTTTTTATCTTCTAATTTCTTACTGGATTACCACGTGGTTCAAAGTTGTTAATATGGTGCACGTTTAATTCTGGAAAGTAAATGATAACATTAATCGTAAGGATAATAAACTTTACAAATCAATATGAAGTATTAGAAAAATTCGAAAGAATCATTAGTTTGTTAAAAATTGTACCTTCACTACAATTATTATCTTTACTGCAAGACGCGTTATCAGAAGTCAGATGTTCCCCGGTAGTTATTGGTCCGGTGCTTTCTCCTGTAAGATTTAAACAAATATAATGAAATTAGGCAGGGTAAAATTATTTCCAAGAAAATGAGTGTTTAATGTCCCGAGTGCGAATTGCCAAAGCTGAAAATACGGCACAATATTGGCCCAATCACGGCAGCCAGGAGTCGGCTATTGTTATTTGGCCAATCTCTGTGTTTGAATCGACCAAGTTCTGGACCAACGACGGCGGCCTTTGTCGGCTTTTTAAATGTACCTACCTTCAGCCGAAGCTTGGCCCAGTATCGGCACTATACTAAGCCGATTGTCACATTTATTACGGTATCCCGTTTCGAAAGTAGAAAAGCCAGAGTCCGGCCCATCGAAGGCATATTGCTGGGACAAGCATCAGTTTTACTACGGCAAATAATTCTGAGTTTGAGAAAAACAGAGTTCGGCACATCATCAGCTCATTGCCGTGCCGAATATCTGATTTTCTCCGGCAAATCATATTTTTAGAAGAAAAACCATATTCTGGCCCAGCAATGGCCCATTACTAGTTCTAAATTTTTCTTTACTCCGGCAAAGCAAAATTTGGTGTTTTAACTTTTTTGAGCTGTAGCTTATGAAGATGGCTTTTTCATCGAGTTTCAACTCGTAGGTTTAGTGCAATGGTTAAGACAACCGACTGCTAGGCGATAGATTTAGGTATCGATGTAGGTTCAATGC
>CAKNWW010317499.1:0-22588 GCA_932074435.1 Andricus kollari | reverse complement strand
ATGATGAAAACAAATCCTTTTAATACAATGTGTGTTTGATTTTTAAAAAATTTCGTATGCAATAAACACATTTTAGTAAGAATGTTGGATATCTCATTCTATGATGCTTCCTTTCATTTCTTATTCACGTAATTCAACGTTTAAATTAGAATAGAATTTCAGTATTCTATAACTTAGTAAAGAAAATACTTCTTATAATTGCATATGAAATAAATTTTCAACTTGGAATTATAGTATTTACATATACTTTTATTCTTCAGAAAATTGAAAAAACTTTCATTCGTTTATTTCACCTATTTGAATTTGCCGCTCACTTCCATCAATATGGCAGCGTAGCTGGTATCGTTGCTGATTGGCTGCATTTTTTTTACTTGCGCGTGGCTAGACCTGGTGTGGGTTGGATCATGATCAACAGTCAGTACGCCTCTCGACCAGCTCGAGGCAGCATCACCGCTCTTGACTCCAGCCTAGGGAGAATCGTTCAGAATAAAGTAGTTTACTTTAACCATTGGACCTCTTTGACTTTACCTTGTCACAATCCGCTCTTTTCAGAGCGAAAACTTTTAAAACGTACGGAATAGAGTTGACGGCTCGACTTTCCTCTCTAACTGGTAATTTTCGGATCATCCAAAAGAATTCTTTTCTGGGTCGCCTCCTCAGGTAGTATCTAGGAATTCCTTTGGATGGGACGAAGTTACAAACAGAGGAGAGCTTGGCGTCAGTTCTGTGGGCGAATATTTCCCCGCCATCAGCAGGAGCTGACCAACGACAAAACCGACTGTCAACAGGAGTTGACAGTCTCCAATCACCCTTGCCAACAGGAGTTGGCCAAGGAAGCCGACTGTCAACAGGAGTTGACAGTCTCCAATCACCCTTGCCAACAGGAGTTGGCCAAGGAAGCCGACTGTCAACAGGAGTTGACAGTCTCCAATCACGCTTGCCAACAGGAGTTGGCAAGGGAAGAGCAGGGGCTCTCGAACCACCGACCTGCATCATCAACCTTAGTTGTGCACCACAAAGTTTAATACGAAGAAAATGTTCTAGTTGTATATAACAGGAAACATATCAGACTGAATCCAAAAGAACATGTTTTTGGGCCATTTTCAAAAAATTCTAAATTGAGCAAAAAACTTTTTCGTTAATTTATAATTTTTTATTATTATTCACCAGCGAAAACTGTGCATAGAAAAAATTGGTCCGGAATTTCGGAGCAAAAGGGAAATTTTTCAAAAATTTTAATTTTCAAATAAAAAAAGAGAACAGAAGATATTACCGATTTCCAAAATTTGTTTTCTCACTTTTTTCGGAAGTCCACCCATAAATTGTTTTCGCTCAGCTCAAAAGATTCGACTACTTTGATAATTTTCAATCCGTCCTACTGTTTATTCTTTAGAGAGCGAAAGCGTTATTCACACAACGCATATATTTTTTCACAGAAAATTCGATTAAAATTAGGCGGGCAGATATGGGCAGCTAAAATTGAAATATTTCATTCGCAATACGTTAATCTATAACCTCTAATCGTTTTAAGACGGAACAATGCGGAACATTTTACTACTTTACTTTAAAACGACCAATTTTTGTATAGGTTAGATTGAAAATCAAATGCGCTATTCTTCTTCTCATAATGTGTTTCCTAATACAATACTATTTTATAAATGATCATAATATTTTACTTACTTCTAGGAGTTGATTCCATTTTATATGAATGGAATTGAGAATTCCAACAATTCAGGCTTTTAAAACGCCCACGTCTCCTTTTCTCTCTTCTGAACGTACTACTCACTGCTCGCAAGAACGCTACATTTCAATTAACCTCAGCACTGCTCAAGTCGAGTCGGGGACCTATTATGAGTGAATTCGATTTCACTAGGGACTACTGTAGCCGATCCTAAGTCGAAAATCCCCATTAAGAACTTTCATTTTCTGGACTTTCGTCCGGGGTTTTTCGGTTTGGCCCCACTGTAGACTGGTTCCATATTATGCAGGGTGTTAGACAAGGATGCGTTATGTCCTCGTGGCTATTTATTATATTTATGGATAAGTGTCTAAGAGTGGCCCTCTTCGACGAAGAAGGTGTACATCTCGAAACAGTGAAAGTACGTGGATTAGCTTACATTAGAAAACAGTGTGCAACATTGTCCTAAATGATGAGAGATTAGAGCAAGATGACAAGTACGTATATCTGGGTAGCTTATTCACTAGCGACGGAAAAATAGATGGGGAGTTAGATAGGCGCATAAATGAGGGTAAGAGGATGATCGGTAGAGCAGGGTCCATTCTCAGAGATGAAAACATCACAAAAAATCTAAAATGATCATACATAATTCTATATGTGTGCCGACTGTACTATACGGTAGCGAGACATAAACATGTAAAGAAAAGCACAAGAGTAAAATTTACGCGATTGGCATGAAACCTCTGCACATGATATGCGGGAAAACACTGATGGCCAAAGTCCAAAATGAGATAATCCTGAAATAATGTGGCACAGAAGAGACACTAGTTGACATATGGGAAAGAAATCAGTTAAGGTGGTTCGAAAATCTTCAAAAAATGAAAGATGAACGACTGACCAAACAGGTGTATAAAGGTAAAGTAAATGGCAGAATGCCCAGAGGTAGATCGCCGAAAGAATGATTACAATCTGTGAATGACACATTAATCCGAAGAGACATAAGAAGCCATAGAAACACGAGCGTTTGCATGAGAGAATGCATGGACGTGAAGGAAGCTAGAGTAGCATGCCAGGACAGAAAAGTGTGACGACAAATAGTTTATAAAACGAATATGAGTGGAGTGAATGACACCTAAAACAAAGAACTTGGATACTAATGGGCCCAAGTGGGGAACCACACATAACAATTATGTGAGGCTCTTCACGTGGGGTGAATGATAGAGAGATTGATCAGCAACCTGGATCGGAGCAGTGTTACGAAACGAACGTGTCATTTAAATAAATAACACGAGAATTCATCAATCTAAAATATCTATACCTTACACCTATATGCCTATCTACCCTACACCTACATACCCATCCACACACTACTACTTTCCAACCGAGCAGCTCACGCTTACCCCGAAAGGGAAATGGCTTAATGGTACAATAATAATAATTATTATTATTATTATGAGAGAATTTGTAGGCTCTGGAAGCTACGATCATGGTTCCTTAAAACAACCAATCCCGACGCAACTGAAACGTTTAGGTCATCCACTTCTGCTCCTTCTGTCTTAGAAGGTAAGCAAGAGCGGACAATTTACGCGAGTGAACATCGTTCAACACTGAACCTTGGAGTCAGGTCTCTAGCCACGGATGACCTTACGCGGCAGACGGGACAGTTGGAGATAAAGGTTTCACCTCTGGATACTTTTTTAGAGCTACCAATCTTTGTTGAATCTTACGAGGAACATTGTTGATTGACCAGATGAAGTGATCCCAGAAGAACAGCCTTATGCATAAGGTTTGCAATGCAATGAGCCTGACGCTGGCAAGCCGGAATCTTGTTGAGTTGGCTAAGAAATGAAGCTTTCATACCTCCAAGACAGCCGATTATGAGAACTACAAGATGGACTTTGTAGCCTTCGTACAGCACTGATACGTTGAGTGGTGGAGAATGAGAAATTCCAGTAGATCTTACAATGTTCATTCTCCGACACGGACTCGAGTTCCCCCTGGGCGTATGGCAAGACGAGCAATAGATGAACACCATAGAAGTACCTAAGATGGTAATATAACACTTTAGAGCCGCATTGTGTCTCTCTATGTACCCGTAACATGCATACTTTGAACATCTACTAAGAACATGTCCAACTGTTTCTGGCTGTTGCTTACACGCTCGACAGTTAGTATCGCTTACAGGTGTATTCATTATGCGCTCGCGGTTAACTAAGGTGTCTATAACGCCGTCTTGACAGGCAAAAAGAAATCCCTCAGTATCCGATCTCAATCCAGCAGACTTGAGAAACATGTTGGAAAGATCCATCGAGAACTCTTCTCTACTTAAAATGCCGTAGAATTTACCATGAAGGGGCTTGTCAACATGTTATCTTAGTAGAAGCGTATTTTCTGCTTCCTGTACACGACTTTTGAGCACCGAAGGTGTTAGTGATTCTAGGCCATGTGTAGTATCGCTGGAATCAAATGGGAGGCCAAGCTCCTCTGCGGCCTTAAATGTGGCACGGTATAGAAACGCCGCAACATTGACGTCTTCATGTTGATGTACGAGTCGCAAAAGAGAATCTACACTATTTGGAACTGAGCAGGCTGTGGCCAGATCCGTTCTTCGATGAAGAGACTCCAAGCTTAGCAAGCCTCTACCCCCTTTATCTCGAGGTAGGTATATTCGAGGTACTCAAGATCTAGGATGATGACTTCGATGGATTGTCATCATATTGCGTGTGCTTCGGTTTAGTTGCTTCAACTTATCGACGTTCCATTTTACTGCGCCCAATGTGTAGAGCACTATAGGAACGGCCAGCATATTGGTCGCCTGGATCTTGTTCTTTCCAGATTTTTCGGAAGCCCAAATTTTTCTGAGAATTTGGTGTAGTTTCTAGTCCTCCTTGGTTTAGGTGGTCGCAGGCACACTTGTCCAGTCCACAGCTCATGCCAATCGATTTAGAGTACCTATTCACCGCCTCCACAAGGATGTTACGATCCTCTTTCGAGGAAGCAAAGACTTCAAGGTCGTCCATGTTTGAAATGTTGTTGACCTTATATTCTACTCTTTTCGGTGGGCCACATAGGTATCCAGAGCTTTTGCCTCGGAGGAGAATAGATAGAGGCAAGAGGGAGATGCAGAAAAGTATCGGAATTAGAGAGTCTCCTTGGAAGACCCCTCTCTTATATGTGATATAGCTGGTAGTCACTTGTCTTTTGTCAGATGTTATAAAAAATCTTGTCCGCCACAAGAGCATAAGCTCTTGTATGCAACTCACTATTTTTGGATGCACCTCCAGGTACTCAAGGAGCTTAATAAGTAGCTCATGTTTCGTGTTATCGAGTGCCTTACGGTAGTCAATCCAAGCCATGGACGCATTGCGTTGATACTTGATCGAGTCTTGGGTAATACACCTGTTTATTAATAGGTTCTCCCTGCAACCTGCCAGCCCTCTCTTGCACCCACGTTGTTCAATTATTGCACTCCATGCCGGCTCGATAGATGTTAATATCCTCTCTTTGAAGATGCCAGTGAATGGCTTGTAGCTGGTGTTTAAACAAGCTATGGGTCTGTAGTTCTGTGTACTTGACAAATCTCCGGACTTACGGGTCAATACTGTGCGTCCTTCCACTAGTCACTGCGGAATGGGTTGTTCTTCATTTAAGAAAGTAGTAAATGTACGAGTTAGATGTTGGTGCGTAGAAGTGAACTTCTTCCAGCAAAAGCTGTTGATTTTATCTGGCGCTGGCGCTGAAAAGTTCTTAGTTCTAGCGATAACTTTCTTCACTTCTTCAGCAGTAATTAGTGGACACTCTTACTCTGGAGCCCGCAGCCCTTGTCTTTAGCAAAAGTTACAAAAGAGTGACATATCTTAAGCGTCTTCATTTAGCTGATAAGTATCTCCATACACTTTCTCATAGAAGACTTGAATCTCTTCTCGACTAGGCGGATTTTTAATGGGACGTGATGTTTTATTAAACAGTCGGGAAGGATGAGTAGAAAAGGTAGGATTTTCCTGAATCGATTTTACTCGCCGTTCAAGATTCTGTTTCGATGTTGAAAGAGATCTTATTTTTTGCGTCCAGTGCTGCTTGATGGTAAAAAGTTTACACTTGCTCAGCGTGTGATTTGCTTTCCTTAAGTTTCGAGCAAGTTCCCTAACTTTTGGAGTGAATTTTTTATTTTATGTTATGTAGCTAATCACGCACTGAATATTTGATGCATGCCGTCTCGCCGTTTCAATTTTAAACTGAAACTGTGCAATACGCTCGCGAGTCTTACTCATGCGTACTGAAGTATCCTTACTTGTATTGTCGCTAAGCAGAGAGACCGCCTTCTGGTAAACTACACAGTTCAAATTCCAGAGATTAACATCTTCGGGGAGCAAATCGGGCAGAGCATTATTAGCTTCAGATAATTTGTCCATCCTGAGAAAGACTTTTTGGTGGATAGATCTCCTACTTTTCATGTTGGCATTATCGGCTATCTGCAAAGGTGGTCTTGCTGGAACGGGTGGTATGTTCGCTGGAGGATGTCGCTCTCTTTCTTGCCGAAAAAGAGTTTTATATCGTTTTACACAAAAAGGATACCTGATCTCTTAAATACTGAGGCGTTTTATGAGCATGTTCCGGGTGCATATTGACCCAACGGTCATGCAACCTCTGCATGAATTCTCTTCGCGCCAACACTGTTCCTCATAACATTCTAAAAAGATTGGTAGCTCTAAAAAAGTATCCAGAGGTGAAACCTTCATATCCAAATGTCCCGCCTGCCGCGTAAGGTCATCCGCGGCTAGAGACTTGACTCCAGTGAACAGTGTTGAACGATGTTCTCTCGCGTGACTTTTCCGCTCTTGCTTACCTTCTAGGACAGAAGGAGCAGAAGTGGGTGACGTAAACGTTCCAGTTGCATCGGGATTGGTTGCTTTGATGTACCATGATCGTAGTTTCCGGAGCCTGCAACTTCTCACATAATATTATTATTATAATTACACTTTTAAAGATTAAGAGAGATAAAGGGGTTAGAGGCTTGCTAAGCTTAGAGTGTCTTCATCGAAGAATGGTTTAGGCTACAGCCTGCTCAGTTCTAATTAGTGCAGATTCTCTTATGCGGCTCGTACATCAACACGAAGGCGTCAATGTTGCGGCGTTTCTATACCGTGCCGCAAACAGGGCCGCACAGCAGCTTGGTCTCCTATTTGATTCCAGTGATACTACACATGGCCTAGCATCACTAACACCTTCGGTGCTAGAAAGTCGAGTACAGGAAGCAGAACATACGCTTCTACTAAGAGAACATGCTGACAAGCCCCTTCATGAACATGTTCTTAGTGGATGTTAAAAGTAGGCACGTTACTGGTACATAGAGAGACACAATGCGGCTCTAACAAGTTATATTACCATCTTAGGCACTTCTATGGCGTTGATCTATTGCCCGTCTTGCCGTACGCCCAGGGAGAACTCGAGTCCGTTGTGAGGAATGATCAGTGTAAGATCTACTGGAATTTCTCATTCTCCACCACTCAACGTATTAGTGCTATGAAGCCTGATATTGTCCTCCAAGATCTGAAGACCAAGATTATTTACGTGATTAAATTCTCGGCAGCAGCCGATGGTAATATCACGGCAAAGGATGAAGAAAAACGGACGAAATATCAAGCACTTCTTTTTGAGCAAAGTCCATTTTGTAGTTCTCATAATCGGCTGCCTTGGTGGTATAAAAGCTTCATTTCTTAGCCAAGTCAACATCATTCCGGCTTGCCAGCATCAGGCTCATTCCATCGCAAACCGGATGCAAAAGGCTGTTCTTCTGATCACTTTATCTGGTCCGTCAACACTGTTCCTCATAACATTCTACAAAGATTGGTAGCTCTAGAAAAGTATTCAGAGGTGAAACCTTCATCTCAAATTGCCCGTCTGTCGCGTAAGGTCATCCGCGGCTAGAGACCTGACTTCAAGGAACAGTGTTGAACGATGTTCTCTCGAATAAATTTACCGCTCTTGTTTACGTTCTAGGACAGAAGGAGCAAAAGTGGATGACGTAAACGTCCAGTTGCGCCGGGATTGGTTGCTTTAAGGAACCATGATCGTAGCTTCCGGAGCCTACCACTTCTCACATTAGACTTTTCTCAAGTTTGAGCTCGATCCATGAAGGTTCAATTTTTTGATTCGGACACTTAAGAAAAAATGCTGATAATTTCTTTTATATACCAGATTCTTCCTAACCGTCAATTTGTTTAATTCATGCTTTGATTTGATAGCACCCATACAGCACCGAATGTTGTGTTTTATGTCCATACGGTATCCTGGGATGTTTTCTGGGTGCACTGTAAACAAATTTTCGGGAATTTTCCCGAAAATGTTTGTGACGATCATTTTCCAAACACTTTTTGGGAATTTTCCCAAAAATTTTGTAGGGAAAACTCCCAAACACTTTTCAGGGATTTTCCCAAATATTTCTTAGGGAAAATTCCCAAAAACTTTGTAGGGAAAATTCCGAAAAACTTTTCGGGGATTTTCCCAAACATTTTGTAGAAAAAATTCCCAAAAAATTTTCGGGGATTTTCCCAAATATTTCTAGGGAAAATTCCCAAAAACTTTTCGGAGATTTTCTAAAACATTTTGTAGAGAAAATTCCCAAAAAATTTTTCGGGGATTTTCCCAAACATTCTGTAGGAAAAATTCCTAAAAAAAATTTCGGGGATTTTCCTAAACATTTTGTAAGGGTGTTTGTATTGTTATTACTTTTGCAAATATTGTATAAGAGGAATTCGGAAGGAATGAGTAGTCGGGTTCTTAGAAATGAAAATGCAGCAATCTTCGCGGATCATTAACATTCAACAACAACTTGCCTAGGCGGAAAAACCCTCACGGTTGTAGGTAAAAGCCCGGGCAAGCATATGAGGCAAAACACATTTATTCAAATCCATCTACACACAAAATTAACGGAGAGGACAATTCAACTTAAAAATAGCATACACATTGTTGTGAACTTAAGCCTAAGAGAGATCTCTCTTATCTTAGCCTCAAAGTTACAGACCTCGCAAGCATAACCAAAATGAATGGTACATCACAGGCAACATCTTGCCACTCTCGAGGATTCAATCCTTGTCGCTGTCAACCACTCAACGGAGAATCAACGGGTCAACAAATAAAAAGCACATCACTGGGCCAACAAAGCAAGACCACATCACTTGGTCAACGAATCAAGAACACATCACTTGGTCAACAAATGAAGAGCACATTCCTTGGTCAACAAATTAAGAGCACATTCCTTGGTCAACCAATTAACCCTCAAAGCCTACACTTCCGAAATTTTCCGCTCAGCCTAGACTGCGTAGTTTGTACCCGGCCAAAGTTTAAAGTCCAGTATCTCTGGACCAAATTAACATAGCGGGATGAATTTTTTTAAGACTATAGCTAAAAGTCTCGAGAAACTAAATATTGTAACATTAATAAGCTGACTTCAATACATACTATAAATATTTTGACAAAACTGAAACAACTTTTCAGTAAAAACATTATTTAACAAAAATGTTGTATAATAGCTTGAAGAATAAACAAATTATGTTTCATGGTGATAATTACGGAGTGCGAGAGATGCACTTTGAAACTTTGGTAGCAGTTTTTTGTTTCATTTAAAAAAACATATTTTTCCGCAGGCACCGAAACGACTCGCGCCTCTGGGCGAGCCAGTGAGCGCGTCCCGCGCTTGGACATGCTCTAAAAACTCGATAAAATCCATTATTTTCTCACATTCTATTGAAAATTAGGACAAAATATCTCATAGTATTACCTTTTTTATTGCATAATAATATACAGTACGTGATATTTACCTTGTACTGGATTTTGTTCTGGAGTCGATTTTCGCACGTTGAGCCTAACCTGGGTAGTTTATACCCGAAGAAAAACTTTCGATGCGCACCCTTCGGTTGTTAAGGCCCGAATGGCAGTAGTCGAATAACGAAATGGTAGTATGTAACCCCACTATTTTTTACGCACACTCCTTTGGACTTTTCGTTGCCGCATTCTAAAGATACAGCGAGCCGAAAATATTTTCCGGGTATAATACACCCAGTCTGGGCTGAGAGGGTTAAGAGCACATCGCCATCACGCACAGAGTATCCACACCTGTCACACACCGCAGGCACTCGCAATCTCAAACTTTCTCACGTCTGCAGGCCTCAAATCTCCGTTCGAAACTGATCCGATGGGGTCTCCCCTCTGTAGCTTGCTGGAAATCAGGGGTAAAAATGAAATAATTAATGACCAACTACTCTTCAATTCTTTGCTGGCTTTATCAGCAGCATCAATGATTTTTCATTTTTGAAACCACTGTCGGAACATATTCTTTTTCGATACTGCATGCAGTAGTTCTTGAAATCAGAAATTAATTTTGGAATCTTCAATTCCAAATTCGTATTCCACACTTCTTGAGTTATCTTCCCAAGAAGAACATCTGCATGTGCAAGAAAATGTTTCTCTTCTGTCAGGTGAGGCCAGTGGTTTTCTAAAACTTCTTTTAAAGTTAAAACCTTAGCTTCCCTCCTGTTAATGCTCATTCTTTGGGAAGCATAAGTATCGTTCAAGATCTTCTCGATACCTGTATCAGTTCTTTCGCTCTCAATCATTTGATTTGTAATCAATCATTTTTTGATAGTATGCATCCTTTTTTTTTATAATCGTGAAAAATAATATTAAAAATAAAAAAATAAATTAAGATTTTGGACAAACGACTCAAGCTACGAAAAAAATGAATAGACAAAAGTTATTCACCGAAAAAAAAGAGCTATCAATTTGTAATCAATCAGTTTTTGATTACATGCATCGTTTTTGTTATAATCGTGAAAAATAACATTAAAAATAAAACAAGAAACTGGAAAATTTTGGTTTCAGAAAATGGCGATAAAAAGGCAAATTTTTACCAAAAGCCTGAATTTTCAATCTAATTTTCTAAAACTAAGTCTAAGAGTATTATATTTGTCTTTCATTTTCTGGAAATTAGTCGCTTTTATGCCATATATGGATGTTAAAAATCTTCACCAGTTTCAAAAGCATAAAAGAGAAAGAGTTTTTAGAAAATTAAACACAATTATAAAATTTAATGACTTACCTTATAAGTGTTGTTCCGTTTTAGCTTTTTAAACGCTACACTTGAAAGCTGACCGCTACTCCAAGACACAGCACTAACTTAAACACAGAGAACTCTTCTTAGGAAGTAGTCAAAGATAACTGACCTGAAGGATACAGATTGCAGTTTCAATTGTCCATCAGTCTCCTGGAAAATTTTATCATGCGTACCATGACTCATTTCCACCCTCAAATGAAACAGTGGCCACAAAACCGGTTTGTAAACCCTTCAGGTATACCGGATGACTATTGCTATACGTATATCTATATATACAGGGTGTCCCAGTACTCAAGGTACATTTTTATATTTTTGAATTCCTCATATAAAATGGAGTTGTTAATACTAATAAAAATTGGTTTTCAAGTTAATAATTAATGAGTAATTAACAATTAAAGATTAACCAATGGGAAGCATGCGTTAGATGGACGTCAATCCTTGTATCACTGATGAGGGTGTGTGCGTAAAAGAAGAATTTTAAATTTGCAGGAGACCTGAAAAGGTCTTGTTTGATGACAAACTCTTATCCATTTTTTAAAAGACGCCAAAAGTCAGCAAAGTTGGGTATTATTGAAACTTGTCCTTGATTTCTAAAAAGAATGCATAACTTTCAGTTGCATGATTGAAATTTTTGTTTTAAAAGTTTTTTCGGTAGTTTCTCGATGAGGGATGACAAGCAAGAAGGTCTTATTTTGACTGGAAATTGTTGCCTATTGTCAAAATTAGGCCAGATGCCAGCGAGGTTGAAAATGATTTACAATTCTTATGATTTTCAGAACATAATGAATTGCTTCCGGTGGCATGATGCAAATTGATGTTTTAAAAATATTGTTGGTAGTTTTTCAAACAGAGGAGACAATAGACAAAGTCTCGATTTGACGACAAATCCTTACAATTTTAATTAAAAAGAGGACAAAGGCCACCAAGGTAGGAAATTATTTACACTTTTCATAATTTTCATAAAATAATGTATTGCTTCCGGTAGCATGGTCGAAATTGGTGAATTCAAAGTTATTGGGGTATTCATCATTTTGTGAAAATGTGAAAAAACATGTTTTTTTGTATTCAGTTAAATGCAAATTTTTTATAAAAGATTCAATATGATTAGTCTTCAATTTTTTTAGCTGAAAAGCAAAATTATAACTTTGAATTCACCAATTTCGACCATGCTACCGGAAGTAATACATTATTTTATGAAAATTATGAAAAGTGTAAATAATTTCCAACCTTGGTGGCATTTATGCTTTTTTTTCATTAAATTGTAAGGGTTTGTCGTTAAATCGAGACTTCGTCTGTTGTCTCCTCTGTTTGAAAAACTACCCAAAATATTTGAGAGAGAGAGAGAGAGGGTGAGAGGGAGAGAGATGCATTGTAACAATTATATAACTTACTGGGTAAGATTATTAATATTGTTCTTAATTTTAAATATGAGAAAACCATACCTAATTTTGTATGAAAAATAATGTTCCTAGTGACACTATAAAAAGATTAAAAAATATTCCCCATGAAAGTATATGAAAATTTCCCGAAAGAATAGGAAAAATTTCCTATTTTCATGTGGCCTTGTAAATTCCCTAACATTTCCGAATTATTCCAGATTTTTTGGGGAATATTTCCCGCTCATTCCGAAATTTTTCCAAAAATTAGGGAATTGTTAAAAAAAAAAAAATTATCGAAAAAAAAATTATTTAAACAAATGGAATTTAATTAAATAAGTGACAACTAATTGTAAAATGTTGATACATACCTACTGCACTAAACCAATAGTAATAATGCTCAAAGCAAAAAACGAATTTTCGAAAAAGGAGTATTTAAACAATATTTGTTTGAACAATTGAAAAATAATTAACCAATGTTGACAAATATTGCATTAGATAAATAGTAATCATTTTTAAGAAGAATCGAGTTATTAAAAAAATTATTCTGACAAATTGAATTTGTTTAATTAATTGAAAATTGTTTAACTAATGTTGATAAATATTCTATAAAACCAATAGTAATAGCTTTAAGTGAACAAAAAATGTTCAAAAAAGTTATTTAAACAAATGAAATTAGAAAGAATTAAACAGCATTGATTATCATTCTACTAGATCAATAGTAATAATTTTCAGTGAGACAAAAAACGAATTAAAAAATATATATATTTAAACAAATTGAATTTGTTTCGAGAGGTTGACGACTCGACCGATTGGATGTACACCTACTTCTAACTTCAAGATACTTCAGGATATTTCAATGACTTCAGAAGATTTCAAGTGATTTCAGGAGAATTTAAGGGACTTCAAGTGACTTCATGTGAATTCACGTGACTTCATGTGATTTCACGTGACTTCATGTGAATTCCAATGACTTCAGATATTTCAGTTGATTTCAAGTGACTTCAGGGGAATTCAAGTGACTTCATGTGACTTCATGAGAATTCATGTGAATTCAAATGACTTCGGATATTTCAGGAGAATTCAAGTGACTTCAAAGGGGCCGTCCAGTTACCAAGTGGAAAATTTTTCAATACATTTTTATCTCCCGCCCCAACCCCTTGTGGACAACCCGATAAGAAGAGAAGAATAGAGAAAAATTAATATTTTCAGATTTAAACGAAAGAGTGTGCATTATTTAATTTTTTTGAATGTGCTAATTTTCCATCGGAAGAACTGCCCAACGAAAGAATAGGTTTATCTCCGAAAGCAATTCTTTTCTATTTCCTTAACGGTTGCCAATTGTGTTGTGTTCCATGCAGGTGAACATATTTTCCATGTTTTTAATTCCTCTTAAGGGCATGTAGTACATTATGACGTCACGTATACCGTATTACCGACCATCCCATATTACTTTTTTCCGCCAATTTGAAAAGAGGGAAATTTAAATATCGTGCTAATTTTTTTAAAATGGCAGGTAATATTATAGGGCAGGTCTGTCTGGTCAATTTAAGTTACTATATTATTGCTAAATGCATATATTTTAAATATTTGCAATGCTCACCTCGAAGCTCTTGTATTACAAATGATTTAAATATGGCGGCTGCAGTGGGATTCCGATACCGTGTCGAACATCGAACGGAACTCTTTTTCTAACGTGTGGAGATAGAAAGAGAGGAGGAAGCCACTTGAGAAAAAGATGCAGGCGCCACCTCACGGTTGCCGGGAGAAGCGCCCTGCCGGTTGCGCACAAACTGAGTCGGTAACGACGCTAGAATTTTGTAATGTGACTACATGATAGAATATAAAAATATTCCCAGACATGTGCTGCCACCTTCTAATTTAGAATACCTCAGGTTCATTCTTTGAATTTTCCGGCAGAAGCAACCTGCGGTTTCGCACAAACTGAGTCGGTAACGACGCTAGAATTTTGTAATGTGACTTGTGACTACATGTTCAGAATATAAAAATATTCCTAGACATGTGCTGCCACCTTCTAATGCACAAAACCTGAGGTTCATTCTTAGAATGTTCGGAATTCTCTTCAATTTTTCTGAAATCCTTTGAATTTTTTTAATTCTTCGAATTATTTAGAATTCTGTGAATTATTTTGAAATCAGAAAATAAGAATTACTCAAGATTAAAACTAACGGCCTAAAATTAAAAATTAATTTTAATTATTTGAATACTTTTGGATTCTTTGAAGACTTTTGAATTCTTCGAATTTCTTGAATTCTTAGAAGTGTTTTGATTCTTCGAGTTCTTCTGAAATCCTTTGAATTCTTCGAATTCGTTGAATTCTCTAAATTTATTTAAAATTTCTAAAATTATTTTGAATTTTTTGAAAACTTTTGAATTCTTTGAAGACTTTTGAATTTTTGTAAATTTTTCTGGATTCCGTGAATTCTTTTGAATTCTATTGAACTCTTTGATGAATGCTTTGAATTATTTTTAACTCTTCGAATTTTTTTGAATTAAAATTTTTTTTTAATTCTTCGAATTCAAAAATTAAGTATTACTTAAGTTTAACCTTTGTTTGGCACAGGGGGTCGTATACGACCCCAGACTTTTTAAACGACCCCAGACTCTTTTCAACTTTATGCAATTTCAATATTTTTTTTTGTTTATTTAAATTTAATATTTAGCTATAGAACCGATATGATCTTTTAAAATAAGTATTCAAAAAGATATAAAAAAATGTTAAAGTAAAAATATTTAATACTTTATTATTTATAATAATTTTTTCACGCTGGGGTCGTCGACGACCCCATATGCCAAGTACGTTACTCCAGGAAGGTGTGCCAAACAAGGGTTTAATACTTTTGTATTCTTTGAATACTTTGAAGTCTTCTGAATTCCTTTGAATGCTCTGAATTTTTTTGAATTCTATGCATTAACAAATTTAAGAAGGGATCGTGCACATGTTACGCTACACTTTTTCCCTTTGTTTAAATGAAGACGAGAATAAAATTTCCTAGAAGCCAAGAGGATACAGAGCCATAAATAAAAGAAAAACATGTGTCGTATTATGTTCACGACCCCTAATTGGGTAAACATCCCAGTAATCGTGATCTTAATACCAGTAATGGTGATGGAAATTTTCTTCTTTTCTGTCCATTTTGAATTAATTGAAATTTCATTTAATACTATAAAATTCTAAAACTAAATGTAATATTTTTCTTCTAAATATTACTTTCATCAGATTGTTTAACACTACATTAACCAAGTTACACAGTTGTTGGGACCTTCACGATTTCTGGGACACTTATCTTACTTAAAATTACAATAAGAACAATAAGAATTTTTATAAATTCTTTGAATATCTTGAATTCCTAGAAATCTTTTGAACTCCTTGAACTCTTTTGAATTTCTTGAATTCTTTTGAATCATGTTAATTCTTTTGAATTCTTTGCATTAAAAAATTTAATAAGGGATCGTGCAAATGTTACGTCACAGGTTTTTCCTTTGTTTAAATAAAGAGGAGAATGAAATTGTTGCGAAAGCAAAAGGATACCACGACATAAACAAAAGAAAAAGTGTGATGTATTACGTGCACGATCCGTAATTGAGACGCCGGATGCAAAAAGGAGATATAGAATTTATAGAATTTATTTATAGAATTAGTTTTTGAAATTTATAGCCTGAGTGAAAATTTAATTTCGCATCCTTTTCTCCGCGTAAAAAAAGTTGTAGCTTTTTTATTTATCGAATTATTTACGCAAAACTGTTTTTTTCTTTGATCAAAATATTTTAATTTTTTTCACTTCAACTCGCCACAAAATGGGAGGTTATTGATATTTTGTAATAAAATTTATCAGAAATATGCACTGTCATGTTTTGCGACCGATGACGTTATAAGAAGTTCAAAATGTTTATTTAAAAAATTGTTAATAATTTTTTTCCAAGGCGCTGCCTAATTCGTGCACAAACAACTTCTAGCGTTTCGGGAGTCGAGCGAATTTGGAGCTAGCGAAAACTGTCAGTGAGAAAGTTTTTCAGAAAGGTTTAAGGAAGTTTTTTGAAAAGTTTTAGCTCAATTGGAATAGTAGTTAACAAACTGTTGATGTTTTAATTTGCGGCGCAATGGAATTTACTCCGCATAGACCACAGCCCGGTCGGTAAACTGCTACCCCAGCGTTAGGTCCACAGTCTGCGTGCAAGAATCTACTTTTCACGTATTTCTAATATATTTTTCTTATGATAGATTTTCCCAAGAAATAATACAATGTTTCAATTTAAAAGTCAAACTTATTTCCTTCTCCAAACGAGTTTTATTTTACTAAGATATTTCTAATTTAAAATACAACAATTTTGTTTGTACACGGAAAATCTAAAGTTTAAAAATAATATTTAGACTGCTACAGCTTTTGTTACTTTAAAGAGTTTTTGTAATAATTTCTAAACATATTTTACAAGCTCGCACTGTTTCTTTTTATTTTTTTCAATTTTGTAAAAAGCGCTTTCAAAAATAGTTTGACCAAAAATAGAATATTTATCCAATAAATATTTTTATCTATGAATCATATTTTTCCTTTACACAATAATAATGTATCTATTTAATAATGTTATCATTAACATTACTCCGATAATTAAAAATATATTTTAAAAAATTTTCAAAACATTTTTCAAGTATTTTAAGCAAGAATTGATTAATTTATTATTACATACCGCATTTCTGCTACATTTTAGAACATTTCTTTCCCACAAACTTTCATACTTCGTTCGTTTTCTACCATTCGTAGGTTTCATATTATTTTCCATTTTTTAATTGGAAAACTTCACTATATTTATATAATAGAACTTTGTGTAGCTATTAGAATAATTTAGTCGAACAACTTTTGTATATCACATAATATTTCAATGATCTGCTCTGATAATCGAAAGAGACTAAACTAAACTGATATATTTTATTTTTGGTAAAGAAACAACGCACAAGCCTATATAAGTACATTTACAAATAGAGGTCAGACGGAGGACACGCCGAATACAACAAAAAAAATTCGAGAGATTCTTTATTTTTAAGACTTTTACGAAGTTCATGTTCCTAGAAGTGGCACAACTGAAATATTTTTATCAGAGAAGAAGAACAATTAATAATATAGCATGATTTTCCATATTCTTCGCATTCTAATTACAAAATCTCGACGGGCTGTGAGACACAGTTCCACCTAACGCTGGGGTAGCAGTTTACCGGCCGGGCTATAGTCTACGCGGAGTAAATTCCATCGCGCCGCAAATCAAAACATCAACAGTTTATTAACTACTATTCCAATTGAGCTAACACTTTCCGAAAAACTTCCTTGAACCTTTCTGAACAACTTTCTCGTTGAAAGTTTTCGCTAGCTCAAAATTCGCTCGACTCCCGAAACGCTAGAAGTTGTTTGTGCACGAATTAGGCACCGTCTTGGAAAAAAATTATTAACAATTTTTGAAATAAACATGTTGAACTTTATCTAACGTCATCGATCGCAGAACATGACAGTGCATATTTCTGATAAGTTTTATTACAAAATATCAAAAACCTCCCATTTGTGGCGAGTTAAAGTGAAAAAAATTAAAATATTTTGATCAAAGAAAAAAACAGTTTTGCGTAAATAATTCGATAAATAAAAAAGCTACAACTTTTTTTACGAGGAGAAAAGGATGCGAAATTAAATTTTCACTTAGGATATATATTTCGAAAATTAAAATTCAATACTTTATTTTCAAGTGCTCAGGGGCCTCCCCACTCCAGCAAAATAATTCTATATCTCCTTTTTGCATCCGGCGCCTCAATTGGGTAAACATCCCAGTAATCATGATCTTAGTACCAGTAATAGTGACGCCAATTTTCTTCTTTTCTGTCTACTTTGAATTTATTGAAATTCCATTTCGTACTATAAAATGCTAAAAAGAAATGGTATTTTTTCTTCTAAATGTTATTTTTATCATGTTTTTTAAGAATAAATTAAGCAAGTTACACGATTATTGGGACCTTCACGATTACTGGGTCCCTTACCTCACTTACGATTACAATAAACGAGATAAAATTGACAATTCCTTTCTTCGAATTCTTTTGAATTCCTAGAATTCTTTTGAATTCTTTTGAATTCTTTTGAATTCTTTTGAATTCGTTCCTGCTACAAAAAGTATAATTATCGAAGTGTTTGAAAATGCACAATTTCAAGGAGGGGGAAATGACGGATTTTTATGAAAAATAATATTGACGACGATTTTTACTACAAAAATAATATTATTTTTATACATACAAGAGATTTAAAATGAAAACTAGCACTACAAGACTGAAAAAGAAATAAATAAATTGAAAAAAGCAAAACTTTCAAACCGCCCCTTTTACCCACACGCCGGTCGCACTGGGTCGTTTTTGCCCCGCTAAAAAGTTCATGTCTTGTCAAGGGTGGCCCGACTGCGCGTGCAGGCCCGTATCTGTACTAAGTTTTTTTATGAGGGGGTGCGGCACCCTACCCCTTTTCGATTTGCCAGCAATTTCAAAGTGAATTTGCGCTTGGGACAAAATCGTCCCATGTACGACCGTGCAGGGTTAATACACCACATTCTTGATATCAAACTACTAATATAAAAATTGCCTGCAATCAAATGACTGTTTCAAGTCAAAAAGAACTATTCTTTTCAATAGACTGACGCATAACATGGCCTGAGCGCTCGCGCGTCGCACTAACCAATTTATGTATATCTCTTGAAATATTAGAAATTACTAAGTACATATTTTTCTATGCATTTCTCTCCAGAAAAAATGTAGAATAACGCGCAAAGAAATTTTCTGTTGAAAGAAAAAAAGTTCCATTTGTCTATAAAGAATTAATATTTTTCAAACAAGCTCAATGTTTTAATGTTTAGAAGAAAGATGTCTGGAATGTAAGTTCTTAAAAAAAAATTTCAAAGTACGAATCTTCAAATTGATGTTGTAGCACTAATTTTGTATTGTGAATAAGTTTTGGGAAACAAATTTTTTTGCGACAAAAATCTGGAGAAAACTTTCCGAACATAAGGGCTATACAAAAATTATTTTACAGCGAAAAAAACGACTTTCGATTTATGGTGGCCTACTTGGGATAATTTGACATAAACAAAAAATTCGAATTCAAATGGAAAAAGAACTGGTAAGCAGAAAGTTCTAATCAATGCAGATTTCTACTACGCTATACCCATACCACAATGCTATATAGGTCGCTTTTTTGGATCCGCACACTTCTTTTGTGTGTTTCTGTGTTATTATATACAATTGAACTTGCATCCAAAAAGTTGAATTTTTAAGTTCAGAAGTCAAATGGTTTAGAAAAAATTTGACATTTAATTTCGGAAAGATAAATTTTCAATAAAAAATGAATTTTTACCCAAGAAAAATGAATTATCAGCCAAACAGCTGAACTCAGTTGAAATAGTCAGTGAAAAATTTTATTCAGTAAAAATATTGCAATTTCAACCAAGTAGATGACTTTTTAACGTAAAAGATGAATTTTGAACCAAGATGATTAATTTTCCACTAAAAAAGAGGGATTTTCGACAAAATACCCATAGTCTCAACCAAATACTTGAATTTTCTACTTAAAAAGATTCAGCCAAAAATGGAATAGGGCAATTTTAATTGAAAACCATTAATTTTCATTAAGAAAGAAGAATTTTCAACAAAATAGTTAATTTTAAAACAAAGAGATTAGTTGCGCGCAATAAATACCGATGAGAACCTTTTTTATAAAAAATTTAAATATTCTTGCAGGCGCGACATTTACGAGGTTATTCCAAAATAAAGAAAATTTTTTTTTAGACTAGTGACTAGTATTATACTTACGCTAACGTGAACTGAAATCCCAAAACTAAATCTACGTAAAGGTTTATATTTAAATTGTTCAAAATTGTACAATTTAAAATCCTTTATAGATCAATAATTGCAATATAGAAAAGGTTAAAATTGAAATAATTTCAGTTTAGAAAAAATCAAAATTATTATGTTCCAATTTGAATAATTCAAAATTGCATAATTTTAAAAAGAAAGCCTTTTAATACTTGGCCAAATATAAATTTACAACACCAAAAATCACAATTTAAAATCTAAAAATTAGAGACTTTCCATAAATTGTACAAAGTTAAACAATATGAAATTTAAAGCCTTAACATTCGGGGACGATTTTCAATAAAAAACATTTAAAGAATAATTTACATCAAACTTGATACATTAGAATATTTTGAAGAAGATTTCTAATTCTAAACTATTTTATTTCAATTTTTTTGTAAATTATTAGTATTTTTAATACAAAATTATTAGATTTCAAATAGGGTTGCCACCTTTCTCACGAACTTCAGCCGGCAGCTTGTTTTACCGGGGGGACGTGGGGGACGGGGGGATTGTGAAAATCATATTCAACACCATGTTTTTAAGTATCATGCTACGATATAAATAGCATACCATCAACTTTATTTTTTAATGTTGTTGATAAAGTTTTGAAAACAAAATTAAAGTTCAACATGTTTTCTAACAAACGCATTTCGAGAGTTCTGCCGGCTTTTACGCGATTGCGCCGGAAGCCCGCAGCCGGCCGCAAGACGTTTGCGCCAGTCAAACCGGCCTAGCTGGCAACCCTAATTTCGAATAATATTTACAATCTTTCAACAAATTTAGGTTATGTTGGTGTGTTTCACCTGTGATTGGTATTTTTGAACGAAAGTAATTAGATTTGAATCAAATAAATTTTATTTAAAATAATTGAATTTACAAGCTTGAACAATTTCGGATTCTGTTAAAGTTTTTCATCGGAAATAGACATTTTTATCACAAAATTATAAGTTTTAAAAGAAGATTCATATTTTTAAAACAATTTTAGGTAAATTCATCTTTCAATTTTCAGCAGTTTTAAATTTAACCCTTGAAAAATAACCTATTGGAAAATGTTAAAAATTGGAAATTCCATTCTGAACTGCTGAAAGCTCAAGAAAAAAGCGAATTTTGTATTAAAAACAAGGGTTAAAAATGTAAGTAACCTTTATATCCTTCACCTGAGATGAAAGAGACCTATTGGCCACTCCAAAAGGTACCTTTTTTTTGGAATGAAGCACCCTCCTGACTCCAGAGGATATGCCAGAAAGCAGATTATTATCAGCATTGCGCGACTCGGAAGCTCCTCCGATGCTTCCAAATCCCGCAGACGACCCTCACAGCTTGATTCCAAGTCGTATTCCACGTTTATGGACGCAGTCGACCCTCCAATATTTACAAATTTGACACGCCTTTACCTCGAACAAAGTCACAACGAACTCTTTCTCACGAACGTCAATATTCAAACAAAATTGAAGATTTTTCAATTGTAAATTATCAAAATTTAACTATTAAGGAAACGAGAATATCAACATACCTGTAAAATATAAGTCCTGAAAATTAAATATTTTACATGTACGTTAATTTGATTTTTTTCAATAGATCAATTTTAAAACTCTACAGTTGAAAATTCTTCAATTTGCAATTTTTAATTCTTCAATAATTATGAATATTTTCAATTTAAGATTTTTCAATATTTAATGTGTATAATAGAAAACGATGCAATTTTGCATGCTTTTTTCAATAGTTCAATTTGTTAGGCTTACAATTGAAATTTATTCAATTATATAGACTTACAATTTCAAATTCATTCTGTTAAATCAAAATCATCACAACTTGAGATTTTTAATTTATACATATTTAAAACTGAAGAATTGTAAACTGCAAATAGTTGAAATTGAAAAATGTTCAATTGTAAATTTTTGAAATTGACAATAAAAAATCTGCTACGCGCGCCGCTTGCTTCGCTGGCAAGTTTAAGCGCGCCCAGGGCGCGCGACTGTTGGTTCTCGCGCTCGATGATGTATTTACCTCGCGCTACGCACTCGGTCTTTGTATTTCCCCCATATATGCGCCCAGACCTTTTACAATAAAGGGTCAAATTATCGACAACTGTAACTTGGTGATAGTGAATTCTCTTTCGTTAAAGCTCCTTTGGCTTTAAAGAAACACATTCTCATCACGAATCTCGTGCTTCGCTCTCGATTTTGTCCACAATCTGAAGTTTTCTACATTATGTTCAACATTATTATATTAAATGTATATCATATTGATTTACGTATCTCAACCTGGTATTGCTCACTTAGATTTTGCAAAATAATGTACAAATTTTATTTTTCATGATTACTTTAATATTTGCTCCTTATTTTACGCTAATTTTTATCCTCAGCTAACCTGAAAATTTTATCATTTCAAAAAATGTATATTATCACAATTCATAATATGCATTGGTATTGAAACATACGTATTTTCATTGTCTTGTTTTTATAATTATAAAAAAGTGTGCATCCTATACCAAAAATGTTGTTATTATACACTTTATTGCAACTTGT
>CAKNWW010317487.1:0-10471 GCA_932074435.1 Andricus kollari | reverse complement strand
GTTTTTCTTTAGAGATTCCTGAGAAAATTGAAATGATTGTTTATTTTGAAAAAATAATTTGAAGATAAAATTTTAAAATATTTATAAGGAAACAAAATAAATTATTTTTTAGCTTTAAAAAGAAATATATAATGTTTTATAATTTAGTTCAATTAAGAGTTAATTTAAATTTTCAATAATCATTATAAATGTCAATAAAAATAAAATTTAATTGAAATTTACTATTTTCACAGTTTACAATATTTACATATGTCAATGCTAAAAATGTAATGTTCACTTTGTAGAATTATTATTGGTATTCTGTTATTGGATATTTAATATGCTATAAAATATTTTGCCTAGATAAATATATGCAAAAAACGTAGTTTAACAATTAAAATAAATTAAATTTGTATTTTCCTCATGCATATTTCAATAATTGTCGGCCTAAAAGTACAGCCAGCGCCACCACCGGCCGTCTTCAAATCTCATGACACATTTATTCTACAGGCTTTTATAGGCGAGCCATCCCCCTGATTTGGACAAATTTCTATTTGTCATATATTGCGTTCAGTTTCAAAGTAGTTGTTTCCCATCTAGATGTATTTAATCTGGCCGGTAGGTCAGGTGAAGATGGCGTTGTGAAACACTTCCTACGATACCACATACATCAGGCGCGAAATTCAAATGAGGTATTTGTTTAGAAATGCATAATCAAAATGCAGCTAAGGCGGTCGGTCGGTAACATGTCCCTGAACAATAATTTACAAACATTTGCTAAAAATTGATGCAGAACTGCCTAAATGAAGAATACGAGAAGGTAAGTGCAAACTGAATTACAAAAGCATTTTCAACAATAAATAGCTTAATGTTTATTTGATCTTATCATGTATGCAATATTTCCTGATGTTATGTATCAGGAACAAGGGGAGAAATGGGTTGTAGGTGCTCTGTAAATAAGTAGCATTATTCTTCAATTACATTTGTGAAGAATTTATTGGAAAGCAATTAAAAATGGTATTATGTTTAAAAATGCTCATTTTTTCAACTTGAGATAATTTTAGTACTGAAGGTGCAACTTGCGATTCTTATTTAATCCCAATGATAAGGAATAAAGGAATAAAATATGTCCTACAACATTAGAATTAAATAAGAATTGCAACTTTTATCTACAAAGGAAAAAAAACACAAAAGTTCAAATAACTAATATAAAACAAATTCTCTTTCAAAATTAGTTAAGATTAACTAATTAACAATTCTCCTCGATTTTATACATTATTTTTTACAATGCTCATTTTACCTGAACGTGAAACGTAATTGTAAATTACCGTTTTACCTTTTTTAATTGGTTTCAAATCAATTGTTCACAAATGTAATTAAAGAATAATTTTACTTATTAACAGAACATCTATAGATATAGAAAAAAATGGGTATAGAAAAATTGCTCGCAAATTTCGCAAAGAAACGTGACGAAGATTTCGATACGAGATTCCCTTGTTTCTGATACATAATATCATATAATATAGCGTACATGATAAGATCAAATAAAAATTAAACTATATGCATTGTTGAAAAAGGTTTTTGTAATTCAGTTTGCACTTACCTTCTCGTATTCTTTATCTAGGCAGTTCTGGATCAATTTTTCGCGAATGTGTGCGAATTAGTGTTTAGGACATGTTATCGACCGAACACATTAGCTGCATTTTGATTATGCATTTATAAACAAAGACCTCATTTGAATTTCGCGCCTAATGTATTTGGCATCGTAGGAATTGTTCCACAGAGTCATCTTCACCTGACTTACCGGCCAGATTAAATACATCTAGATGGGAAACAACTACTTCGAAACTGAACGGAAGACTGGTAGGACAAATGAAATTTCTGTGACATGGAAGTTATGGCTCATGCCAGTTCGGATACCTAGACATTAGGATAAATGAAAATTAAGGAAAATAAAATTTATGACAAATGATAATTCGGATAAATGTAAAATATTACAATAAGAAATTCGTCCAAAACTAATATTAGGTTATGTGGAAATTCAGAAAAATGACACTTATATCGAATACAAATTCGGAAAAACAGAAATTAGATTAAATTAAAATTAGGATAAATGAAGATTATGGTAAATAGAAATTCGAAAATACGAAATTTATGCCAAATGAGGATTCGGTATAACAGAAATTAAGGTAATTGGTAGTTAGGACAAATAGAGGTTATGTGAATTGACAATTCGACAAAATAAAATTTATAATAAATGATTGTTCGGCAACTTGATTTTCGGTCAAATTAAACTTAGGTAATATAAAAATTTGGGGTATATTCATGCGCCTCCTACAGGGAAGGGTTTTGTAGCTTATTAAGACATTAATTCCCTCCCCTACTTCTCCTCCAACATTTCCCCCTCTCCGACCCTCCTCTCAATCACCCTCTCGCCCCGTCGTCACCTCCACTATTCCTTCACTTTCCCTCATATTGAATTATCTCTCCTACTTTCACCCCAATTCCCCTCTCCATCGTTACTTCCTCACGCCAACGTTCCTTCCCCTGAACTGATTCCCCTTTCCTCATATGCTTGCCCCTTAAACCCCTTTCCCTCCTTCGTTTACCAGTACTTCCCATCCTGTTCCCCTCCCCCTGTTACCCTTTTTAATTCACCTAACTTCTTCACCCCTACTTTCTCCTCATTCCTTGCAATACTTTTCCTCACTGGGAAAAAATACGATTTTACAGAATGCTGTTACGCTTTCTTGTAAAAATTCACATTTAGTTGGTTACCTAATTTTGTTATTCATGGTTATAATATCTAAGTTTTTTATAGTATCTCAAAATTTATAAAATTATTTCAATTAAATATAAGAAAAATTTAATATAAGCAAAAACCATGTCTGTGTTCCAATCGTGTCTGAAATTCTGCATTCATTATGAAAAATATTTTATGCATCAAAGGAGAGGGAACTTTTCATACCAGGCGTTAAAAAGTCGCAATTTTCCCCCTTGGTGCATAATATACTATTTTATCACTGCCCTAACACGAATCGGTGACCGTGAAAAATAGATGTCAACGAAATATCGTCAACTTTGGACTATATTCTTTTTTTAACTGTTAGGTTCTTTACAATCAAACTTCTTTAGTATCGATTCAGCAGTACATCAGCGCAGAAAAATTTTCTTATTAGCGTTTTGTAGCTGCGAGCAAAAACCCTTATATTTTCGGTCGTGTGTGCGTCCGTCTGTCGTACTTTATTTCGAGAGTAGAGGATAAAGCGAGAGTGGGTGTGTAAAAGAGGAACATACTTGTGCAGAGGAGTTTTGGTAAGACGAGATGGGAAATTAATGAGGAGAGAGAAGGCGTTGAGAAATAGAGGAAGGTTGTGAGGATGGAGAGGGAATGATATAAAATAGGATCGGATTAGATCGGATAGGGGAGAAGGGAGAGTGATAGAGGGTGGGGTGGAATTTGAACGACTTAATTAAGGTATTAATAGGCTAAGAAACTTTTTTTTCTAGGCGCATAGAGCCTGCTTTAACTGATTTTTAGGGTTTCGTAGACTGGGGCAGAAACCATCATTGTTTCAGTAGGATGTTCGTCCATCCGTATAACTTTTTTCCGTGATGGGAAAGTAGAGGGAAATGGTAAGAGGGGGAGTGATGGGAAATGCGATGAAATGAGGGAAAGGAAAGTAGGGGGAATGAGGAGAGGGAAACTAGGTGAAGTGAGAGGAAGGAAAGTAGGAGAAATTAGCGTAGAGCAAGGAAGATAAGTGGGGGATCAAGAGGGTGGAAGTAGAGGAAGTTATGGGAGTGGAACTGGTAATAGTGTGGGTGTACGACAGGTCTTCTCAGCGAGGGGAAATTCGGCCGTATACGTACGGAAGTTTTCCGTACTGAAGATGAGGCATGCGAGGGAAATGTGAAGTGTGTAAGTTGAGGATGGGAAGTGTTAGCTGGGAAATTGAGCAGAGGTATAATTAGATGTGGAAGAAGTTGGGGAAGGAAGGGGAAGCGACTCTTAAGCGTGGAGGGGGAAGTATAGTGAGCATCGGATGTAAAGTATGAGAGGGTGTGGTTTAAACGACTTAATTAACGTTTGAGTGGGCTTCGAAACCCATTGTTGTAGGCGCACGGTACCTACTTTGACTAATTTTTTGTTTGTTAATGGAAAATTTAATTTCCCAAAATGCTTTTTTTGCTCGCACATAATATAACCATTTTGTCCCTTAACTCTCTATGCACTCTCACCCTTCTATTGTTTATTTGAAAATCTTAGATATATCTTCAGAAAATAGGGAGAACGTTTCTAGCTATTTAGTATTCATTGAACTTTCACTTCTCAGAAAGCAAGAGGTCAAGAAAGTAAAGGTTAGAGTTGATCTCTTAAAATTAAAAATTTCTCTCTCTTTCTCTCTCTATGAGCTTGTCTTTTCCGATTTTAATCTCATTCCTTCAGAATATGAATATTTTAGCATTCCGGAAAGAAGCAGAGATGAAGGATCGATTTTCTCGAGCGTAAGAGATGTTCGCTCGAGAGGAAAGGAAGTAGAGGCAACGAGAGTAAAGGGGTAGCAGTTCTTGGAGATATGCATTTCGTGGATTAAGGATGTTACCAGGCGGTCTCACGGTGAGCCGGCGCGGCGCGGTAGGAGTCTAATAAGATGTAACTAAATTATGATTGGATTCATCATTGCTGCGAACGGCGTTGAAATTGTCGATCTTCTGGTGAGTCATGATGTGTAGCCTTCAGCATCGAAGGGTCAATATTTTGTCGACCTGTGGCCATTCTATATGAAGCGTGATATACCATGATCCCAAATGAGCGATTGCCAACGGTAAAGCAAGACGGAAGAAGAGCCCTGCACTTTGGTTGTTCGTACATACTTATTTTGTTCCTGTATATATAGGTAGTTAACTTTGAGTCTATACGAGTATCGCGGGAGCAGGGTTGCAACGTTTTAATGACGTCGAATCACTCGATTCAGCAAACAGTGAATTTAGCGTTCTAAGTGCAATCATTTCAATCCTGTCTTTCACGATTCCGAATAGATTTACAAATGATTTACAAATGGTTGTCAAAGAGGGGCCTAAGTAGTGTTTTGGGTAAAATGAAACAAATTAAGCAAAAAAAAATAACAATAAAAAAGTCGAATGCGAAAGTAACTCCTATGTTTCTTCTCGCTTTTCACGTGTTTTTTGTGTCGCGACTTTTCTGACATGTCTATTCGATGCAACATTGGAAAATTGATTATTTTTAACGACTCAGTTTCAAGATCCAAATTTAAGAGTCGTTCGACATTAAGCGAAATTTAGAATTGTTTAAATTTTAATGCTTCAAGTTTAAAATCACTAATGTTGAAAATATCAAAATAGAGAGGATCTAATTTTCAAAGTTTTGGAAATAAATTATAACTTATAAGGTTGAAAATACTTAAAATTCTTTAATTTTGAACAGCGAAAATGATAGTGATTTTTTAAAACGAAATCACATTCTTTGGTAAAAAAATTCTACCCAACAATTTCTAGTGTCACTTGATACTACATGATATGACACTTATTAATCATATTTATCATCTTTCAAATTTTTAATAATTAATTAATTTTTGAGACCTTGAAATAATTTTTTTTTTTGCTTTAACAGCAAAGAGGTCAAAAATGAAGGTCAAAAATAAATTGGACTTTTTTGAATTAAGGATACTTCTTGATTTTTTCACTAAAAGAAAAGAGCTAAGATTTTCTTATTTAAATACTATCAAGTTCAAAAATCAAAATTTAATTATTTTGTAATGATTTTATAAACAAATCAATCCTTTTCTTCGACCGACGATGTTTAAGAATTTTGAATTGTGAATTTTGTATGTCTTACGGTCCACATAAAAATAATTTAAAATATAAAAAATAAAAATTTATGAGGAGAGTTTTATCAAACATAAAATTTTATGTGGACCGTAAGACATGAAAAATTCACAATTAAAAATTCTTATTTTATTATTTATTTGTAAAAATAAGCATTCAGTAGGTTTGGAGTGCATTTTATCTTCTCGAAAGATTTATAATTACTTTATTATAAATTTAAAAAGTTTTTTTCCCACCATATATAAGGTTCTTAAGTCCTTTCTATTGAACATAAGCATCATGAATAGGAAAAATGTTTGATAACCGGGAAACGATCAGAAATTTATTTGTGATTTTAGATTTATAACTAATGAGAATTTGACTGCTAACATTGTACAATAATTAATAATCGTTAGCCTTAATGATTCGACAATTTTGAATTAAAATCTTCCCAAATATATATTAGTTTCAAATTCGAATATAAAAATGTCAGGACAATTTCGCTATTAAATCCTTCCGAATTGCAAAGTTTGATATTGAAAGCATTGATAGTCAGTTTCATATTTAATCATTTTAGATTTCAATATTCTAAATCGTTTGGGTTTTTGAGTCAGTTTCAAATTTACAATATCGAATTAAAATACTTGATAGCTGTATAATTTCAGTTAAAAGATCTTTAATTAAACAATATGGAATTAAATAGTTTTACAATGAATTCAAATCAGTGCAAAATTAAGAGAATAATTGGTCAAATTCAAGAATAATTCTGAAACAGGTAATTTTTAAGGCCTTGAAACTAAAGCATTTTTTTGCTTTAAAAGCTTAAATTCGAATAACAAATTAAAAGGCTTGATAGTTTCAAAATGTTCAGTTCAAAGGATTTACAATTCAAAAATTTGGAATCAAATACCTGCAGAATAAATTCAAAACGATGGAAAATGAGAAATAATTTTTTATTTTCTGAACAATTTAATTTTACTCACAATGATTGAAATTTGTAAGATTTTGAGTATAAAAAAGTTTTAATATAACAATTTTTCGGGAATAAATTGTTTTTCAGTTTTAAATAAAGTTGGAATTTCAACGTTCCGGAGTAGATCATTTTTTCATTCATAATGGTTCCCATTAAGAATTACTACTTATTTTAAGTGCTCTTTTATATAATTTAATTTTAATGGTTCATAATGAAAATTTTTATATCAAAATATCAAAATGCATCGCCAAGTTATGGTGTAGATAACTATGAACGAGGGCTTTTTTAATACAATAAATGGGTATATGAGGTATGGCCAATCAAAAACGGGTGTTTTCTTTGAAATTTGAATCGAGGTGTATCTAATTGAGAAGGGGATTTTTCAGAGCTGAGGCATTGTAAAATATCAACAAATGTGTTTTCTAAATACTGGAAATGGGGTTAAATATAATGGATTGGAAGATTTTACCGAATTGGGGTATCGCCAACTATAAACGGGTGTTTTTTTACATTCTTATCAGAGAAGGTATTAGATTTGGGTAAAATTTGACGCCCCCCCCCCTGGTATACACCTTAAGTGTCCTAAAATGATGGCCAAGTTCGTTAGCCGCAGCTATTTTGGATAAAAATTCAAAAAGTGAGAGCATTTTCAAAATTGCTGACACCACTTTTTTCAAGATTTAAAAATTATATGTAGGGTAATTATCATTACTCAGAAAGACGAACAATTTATCTGAATGACTTGTTTTGATAAACAATATTACCGGAGTTATAGCATTTACAAAATTTCAAAAAACAAACGAAAATTAACATTTTAAGTTGCTATAACTGTTTCAATTTTCTTCAGAAATCGAAAATAGGGTATTTTATTTTAAATCATACCTAGGGTATGAATAAATATGAACAAATGTTTTTTTTTAAATACTGGAAATAAGATTTAAAATAATTGATAAGAAGAATTTGCCGAGTTAGGGTATGGCCAACTATAAAACAAATGTTTTTACAAAAGTGGAAATGGGATAAATATAATTAAAACGTAGATGTTGCAGAGTTGTAAACAGGTGGTTCTTTCAAATGCTGAAAATAGGTTCGAATATCATTGAAAGATGTATTTCGCCGAGTTGTGATATAGCCAACAATGAAGAAAAATATATTTCAACTTTTGACCTTCACAATCGATATACGCATAAAAAAAGAATGAAAAAAACCTAATATTATTCAAAAGAATGCAGTATTTTTTTAATTTTGACCTTTAAAATAAATCTTGCAAGTAGTTTCATGACCGTATTCATAATTAGCGCATAAAAATACATAAATACAGATGATGTTTTATGCAAATCATTAAATGTAAAGTCTAAACTTTATTATGAGAATACAACTATGAACGTTTTTCTCAATTCTCAGAAACAACTAATGATTTGTGAGCCAGTTTGACGCACAAAATTTTTTTTAATGGCTTTTTACTCATTCTAAAAAAATGCATGCAAATCAGTCCATAATTCATTTGGCAGAGATTGACAAGCTTAAATCTTTATGTAAAACTGTATGTACCTGTGTCACATGCACAAACATTAACTACATTTAGAAAAAAAAATCATGCCAATATGTCACTCCTATCCAAAGTTATGGTGGAACAGAAAGGACAACAAAAATGAGAAAAGTATAAGTATTATTTTTGTTGTGCGTTTTCGTTTAAAAAGGGCTTCCATTTCCTCTACTGAATTCTGTAATAAAAAGTATATTACTAATGTCTAATTATTCTTAAAATTAATTACGGAGTATGATCTGCGATATATGATATCAGAAGGTGAAATATAAAATACAATAAAAACTGCTTAAATCTAAGTAAAAAATTGAAATAATTTTATCCCCCTGAAAGGACGATAATATATTTGAAGAAGAAAATAAAGTAAATCAGAAAACCCTTCGAATGTATGTATCATAAAAAAAAACGTTCGATGAATTTCACTCATGATAAAAGAAGATAAAATTATGTTTCAAATTTTCTGTATTATTTCAATTTTCCTGTACAGTTCTAATATAAGAATTCGAAAAACAAAAAAGGATTCTGGAAAACTAAAATATTATGTAATTTTCTGAAATCGCAAATAGAATATGCATCGTGGAAAAAGGGATCCTAGAAGAAATATTAGTAGGATCCTTTCATTTTTTTCCATTTTTTGCTCTTCTTGCATATTTGATATACATATTTTGTTGGTTTTTGCTTAAAAATTATATACTTAAAATTGAACCATCACAAAGTTCTAGCGTCTAAGACTGAATAGGTTTTTCAATTATGGATTACAACAATTTGTATATAATTTAAAATGAAAACGTGCCAATTTCTTTTGCTTTCAACATTATTTAAAAAACTAAGGCTGAGTTTTTAAAACTGAACGATTTATATTAAAAATCATTTTAAATCGAAAACGATCAAATTGTTCAAAATCAAATTGTACCTAGTTTTATTTGTAAATGCAACCATTCAAACTGTGCATGTGGACCTAATAAGTAAACAATGGGAAATTAAAACAATTGTAGAATAAAGAAATTCTTTAAAAGAACGATTTTCAATATCATTACAATTATTATTATTATTAACACAGTTCTCAAATAACATTTTGTTTGCAATATCACCGGACTTTTGCAGACTTCGCCAGTGTCCCATTAGGAAAAATTTTCTGGGATAGAATGAAAAATGAGGGTACTTTTTGTTGTTTTCAACCTACTTTATAACATGCTAATTAATGGAGCTTAAAAATAAAAATAAGTTGGGTCCAAAAATTGAACGAATTATAAAGCAGCTATGAAGGTACTTAACGTTTAGTCAAAATAATAAAGATTTATACAATTAGTTAGAAAAAATAACAATCCTCCTTAAATTGCTTTCGGATCCTTTAAAACGTCTACATTTCTATTCGTATTCAAAGAAACAGTGAAATAAACAAATTAGTTTCTCATAATATTTTGAAAATAAAAGGAAACTACAATTTTACAACGTTAGAACTACATTACCTATTCATTAATGATGAGAAAGTTAATTAATATATTTGTTAAATGGTAGCATGCTTTGTGCAAATTTCTTTCTGTGAGTGCCAACATAAATAGGGGTTGAAAGTGGCGGCCCCAATTTGGAATACAAATTCGAAAAATACTCTGGATTAGATTATAAATGAATGATCGTGGATATATATTTAAACGTGAGGATATTTGAAACTCGAAATTGAAAAGAACCTAAAGAAGGTTGGAGAGACCACAATCGTTCAGACCACCCTGACGGACACTTATTGCCTCGTACTCGTAGTAGACTGTAGACACTCTTCTACCTGTCGCACTGCGAAACGACTCTGTTTTCTCGGACCCTGCTTTCCTTTTGTTTACCTGACACTTTTGCGTGGAGATACCTCAGAGAGATTAATTATCAGGACGATATACACCTGGCACTTGGAAGTTTCGGTCAAATTCTGCTATCACTTTCGGTCAAATTACGGTTTCGCTTTCGTCCACCCTCTGCAAGCTCTGCAACGATTCGAGCTCTCAAGTAAATATTGAAATAAATATTGACAGAACAAATTTACTACTTAAATATTAGAGTGCGGATTACTTCGGATTATATCGAATTACCGTGGATTACAAAGTAGATGATATTTTAACCAAATAGTGGAATTTTCAACCAAAAAGTTTAATTTT
>CAKNWW010317480.1:0-18155 GCA_932074435.1 Andricus kollari | reverse complement strand
AAAGAAATGAATTTTAAACCAAGACAGATACATTTTTAACTAAAGAAATGAATTTTTAAATAGATTAATGTTCCAGTGAACAAGGATAGATTCTTAAGCAAAAGAAAAATGAATTTTCAAATAAATAACAGTCGAATTTTCAACCAAAAGGATTAATTTTCAACGGAAATGGACGAATTTCCATAAAATACATGAATTTTCAACCACATTGGTGGATTTTTCAACGAAAAAGATATAATTTTTAATAAAAAAATGAATTTTTTAAAATTTAATTTAATAATTTTTCAACAAGAGAAAAAAAAACTCATTTTCACAAAAGTAGTTAAATTTTCAACTATAGAGGTGAATCTTCAAAACGCTACCTCTCGGCTGGTAATCTCCCCTATTGTTGGCCTCCAGCGTGCAGACATCTTGCCAGCTGACGTCACAACTTAAACTACCTAATTTCTATGCCCATTGCATTGGCAGACCTGCTTGTTTCCACGTGGTGAATATACAAACTTCAGATCGGTCTACGTTTCAGACTTCACAGCACATTGCTAACATTGCTGTCATTGCTTCACATTTGCATTATTTCTCGCCAAGTGACAGCTCTGAGGCTGAGCACATTGACATTTCCTTGCTCGGTTTCAAGATTGTGACAGTGATCGGGAGGGCTTGAATTTCATCCGGCCAGTCCGTAGCATTCGATTTAAATATCAGCATAGATATCGAATGGCAGAATGGTAATTATAACCCTATTTTCTATAATACCAGATTTTCGTAAAGTGTTGCTTTCTGTTCTCTGTGAAACCTTCCAAGGCTTCTGTTGATAAAATATCGAGGTGAGAGCTATATTTTATAACTGTTTTTATAATTTTTCCGTATGGGACAGGTATTTGCATAAGTACCTAGAAAACTATATTTTTTCCAAGAAGAAAACTGTATGGGTGAATTCAATTTGGAAGTTTTGTATCGATTCTAGGTTTAACGTAAAGAAGCCCTTTTTGAAGTCTATTGTGGGTGACAGACATGGAATTTTCTGTTTATTCAACCAATTGTCTCGCCGTCCCGAAATTCGGGATGAGTAGTGTCAATTATTTTTGAAAAGCCTATTTAGTCGTCCCGAATTTTCGAGACTACTATAGTCCTCTAAGCTATTCCGTCCCCTTTTCCAACTCCCCTAATTTTTCGGGACGACTAGAGTCTTTATTTAAACATACGGTATCCACGTGGATTATTAGGTATATATCCTCGTATCATTTTTGCAATAAAAGTTTCCCATTTATATAAAAAAATTGCAAAGGATTTTGATAATTTTATAATTCAATTATTACACTAGATTACCGGAAATGACATGGAATTTGTGGGTAAAAATAAAAAAGTTGACATCATCATGTCCCTGGAATATTATACGTTTGTGTTTGAAGGATTAATTAAAATAATTACAGCGTTGTATTAAGCGTATTATCTCCAATCTTATCCTACCTGCCAATTATTTTTATTTTACTCCGTATAAAAATAAATTCGATTAAATATGAATAAATTTTATCCGGTAACGTTTTCCTGACTACCTTTGTGTAAATGTTTTGCGTTGTAACTTTTAAAACAAAACTTAAGATCTAATTGTTAAATACACGTATTTTTTCAGAATTATTTGCAGAATTACAAAATGAATATATTTTTTCATTTCTATAGTTATAGTTTCAGAGACATGATGAATTTTTAAATGTCCCCGACTAAATATCCCACATCTAAATTTATTAATAATTGAATATATTTCAATATACTGTAAGACGTGTAAAATTAATTACCTTTAAACTGTCTTTATGTGAACAAAATAACCTATTTAGAAGCCTGAAAAAGATCGTACAACAATACGGTGTCATCCGGTAACACGGTTTTATTATTAGAACAAGAATATTTTGGAATTAACTTTATAAATAAATTGTCAATAAAAACATTTACTTCTTACATGTAAAACATTTAATTCATAGATTAATCCAGACTAAAAATATTCTTTAAAATTATACAATTTTTATTGCACAAACCTGTCATCGGGTAACACAAAAGATATATGCAACAGGTAAAACTAGTTTAAAAACGTAAAATAATCGATAATACCCTTATTTTTTAATTTAAAAATGATTTTAAATAAAATTGAAGTAATATTTTACTTTTATTTTAATGATTTGCAACATGAAAATGATTTCTAAACATATATTCTTGAAAATGTGAAACTATGTAATTCATCTTTTATTACAATCAATCTATACAATTAACTTCTGATGTAAAAATATTACGAAAATAAGAATTATTAGGATAAGTATGGCCCATGAAATCACATGAAGTATGATGTTATTTCCTGAAATCCTGAAAAATTTATTCAAATACCTTAAAAGCCTTTAAACCCCCTTAAAATTATTGAAATCTCTGGAAATCTCATTAAATCTGTTTAAATCCTTTGAAATACACTAAAACCTTATAGGTCCTATAAAAACGTTCCATATCTTCCGAAATTCAAGGAAATTATTAAAACTGCATGCATTTTTTTTTAAATCCTTGAAAATCATTAAAAATTTTGAAAATTCCTTGTATTTTTTTAAATCAGGGTTTCTACTGTGCGGGAATTTGAGGGAATCCGGGAATTGAAAAAAATCAGGGAAAATCCGGGAATTGCCCTCTATCTCATTTTGACGCAGGAAGTGCATTTCATTTCCTTATAATTTATCACATATTATTTTCGCTTTGAGCTACTTGCGCTACTTTTGTCTTCCTTAACATTGAGATTGTTGAAAATTATTTTAAAACAAAAATATTTTTTTAATAAATTGTAATATTGCAGTCGAGCAAATCACCCACGTCGCAACTCACTATGCATTGTATTGTATTTCGTGGTCAAAATTTAGCAGACACCCTGTTAATCTATTAAAAATTCCTTGGAATGTTTTAAAATACCTTAAAATATTTGAAATCTGTTGAATTTCCTTGAAATTTTTCAAAGCTGTTGGCAATTCTTTGCAGTTCTCGTAAATAACTTAAAATCTTTAAAATCTCTTCAAATTATTGAAATCTATTAAAAATTCCTTGGAATCGTTTTAAATATCCTAAAAACTTGTAAATCTTTGAAAATACCTGGCAATATTTTAAAATCTCTTTAAATCTTTGAAATCCTACGAAATTCCTCAATTCTTGTGAATCAATTCTTTTGAATCCTTACAAATATGATTAAATCGCGTGAAACTACATGAAACCTGATATTTCTTGAAATCCCTTGAAATATTTGAAGTCTCATGAAATCCTTTGAGATTCTGGAAAATTCATTGAAATACCTTATTAGGAGCTTTTAAAATTCCATAAAGTTATTGAAATCTTCGGAAATCAAGTCCCTTGGAATTCCTTAAAAATCCTTTGAAATATTGGAAAATGTTGGAAATTTTCTGAACTCCTTTTAAACCTTTTAAAATATCCTATAATTTTTTGAAATTAAAGGAAATTTTTTTAAGCCGCATGGAATTTTTGAAATCGTCTTAAATATTTGAAAATATTTTCAAGTCTTTGAAATCATACGAAAACTCTAAATTCTAGTGAAATACTTTGAAATTGATAGAAATATCACAAAAATGTTTAGAAATTTTTCATTTCTATTGAAATCTGATAAATATCATTTAATATTTTGTGAAGTTCTTTGTAAACATTTAAATTACCTTGAAACATTTTAAATTCTATGAAATCCTTTGAAATTCTTAAAAAGTTTGGGAAATTCTTTGCAATCCCTTCAAATTTCTTTAAATGTCTTCAATTCCCTTGAAATATTTTAAATAATATTAAATCCCAGCCTGATTCTGTAAATATTATATACAAACTAATGGCGTGAAAAAAACAATAAAATAAGAATTTTATTCTGGTAATTATTTGTCTAGTTAATTGCTTTATGGAGAGTCATAATGACGAAAGTTTAATTTTCATATTTTAAGGCCCGTCATGCAGCGATCTAATTGTTATTTTGATATAAAAAATATCGTAAATGGTTCATATTAAAAGATGGTCATTGAATACGAAAAATTATAATTGTAAAGTAAGAGCGTACTTCTTTATTGCTTAAGTCATTATTTATACACTTATTGTAATTAATATTAATACAAAACGACGACTTCAAAACTATTTTGAAATCAATCCCTGAAATATCGATATTTTGTTTATAAAGTGACATATTAGAAATCTTTGATTAGTAAAGTAAAGATAATATATATTTTTTAAATAATTATTATAGTCAATTCTTCGACTGGACATTTTTTCAATTCAGTTTTTAAATTTCCAATGTTAAATTAGATTTCAATTGATTCAGGTGCTGCGATACACGACGGTGGCCCTCATCAATCATTTTTCTGACAAATTTATGTTTTTTTACAATAAATATATGTTTCTCTAAATGTAATCGCGTGCCGAAGCATCTAAATAAATTAAAATGTAATTGTATTCATTATCACCGGAACTTAACGCAAACAATTTTATCAAGAATCTTGACAAAATTTCTTTAACAATAAAGGTGGCCACTGATCGGGAAAACCGGGACTTAATATTAAGAATTCTAAGCTTGTGGTGCTGAATCGTTCAAATACGAAAGTTCCTTTTATATTTAAAAATGAAATCTTTTTTTTTTTTTTAGATATTTAATCATGTAATTACAAAGGTAACTAAATGTATAGAATTAATTACATGTGATAGGTATAATAAAGTAATAATTTAGGGATACTCTAAATGTTTAATTATTAAATTAAAAACCGCTTTTCAACATAAACTAATTAGAAGTTGGAGATTTGGGGGCATTAAAGGATAATTTTACCAAAAAGAGCACAGAGTGAAGTATTATTTCCTATCGAAAATCCAAAATCTATGTTTTAGATTTTGGATCACACTCTTTCACCTATTCCTTTCTTTTCGCATTTTTTAAGGAATTCATATTTTTTTCCTATTTTCATGAACATTTCCCTTTTTCTCGTTTTTTCGCTTAAATGAGAACTGAATTAATAAAACCTAATAAGAAAAGCCAACTATATTTGGTTAAAATATAATAATTTTAAATTAAATGTATATTATTATATTTTTGATAATTCATCTTGTTTGGTAGAAAATTCAGCTGCTATGTTGAACATTTGTCTTTTTTATTGAAAATTAGTCCTAATTAATTCTTTTGGATTAAAAATTCATCTTGTGGCAGAAAAGTCGCCTTATTTGGTTGAAAGTGAATTCTTTTTCCTTAAAGAGTCTACTATTATATTTTCTGTCCAGAATATATATTTATAACTCTACTATTTGTTTGAAAATTTTAATATCTTGTTGAAAATAAACTATTTTTTTTAAAGTCATCTTTTTGTTTGAAAGTTAATTTTTGTTTGTTTGAAAAGTCTTTTATTATATTTTGTGGTTCATAATTTATCTCTTTTGTTTAAAAATTATACTATTGTGTTGAAAATTTCATTATTTTGTTGAACATTCGTGTTTTTGGGTAGAAAATCTGTTATTTTGGATGTTAACAAAATAGAAGCATTCAAATAGCATTGCTCGAGCGCGTGAGAGGTGATAACTTCTGTGTCCGGTTGCACCCCGCCGTTTCGCCCTCTAGAATACATATTTGATTGTAAAAATGTCTCTTAAAATATGGAGGACATTGAATATGATTCCTAAGCAAATATATCTATAAATATTGTAAGTGAACAATTAGAAATGTAAATGTCATCGAGTTTGTCAGAAACTCCACGTGGAGAAAGAAAGAGGACCAGAAATTAAGAAAATTGGGATAAGAATATTAGCAAAGCAAAAAAAGATAAGCTATTTATTTATACATACTGGGAATGGAAAAAATGTGATAAAATCCGGGAATTGTCCTTGATTTTATTTTTGATGCTGGAAGTGCATTTCATTACCTTATAATTTTTACCGCCCCTTTTAGCTACTTACGCTACTTTGTTCTTACTTAAAATTTAAATTCTTAAATATTATTTTTAAATATATTTTTTAAATAAATTTTAATATTGCAATCGCGCCAATTACGCATGTCGAAACCCACTATGCATTTATATTTAAGCTTCTATCGTAAGAGGGATCTTATCTTATATTTATAAGCGCGAAAAATGCGGGAATTGTCAGAGAATTTCATGGGCAAAATTTAGTAGTCAACCTGCTCTACTATTTCAGTTATATATTCCATCATTTTAGTTGAAAAATAATCTTTTTGGTTGAACATTAATTTTTTTACCTGAAAATTAAATTATTGAATTTTTGATTGGCAATTTATTTTCTTTAGATGAAAAATCGTCTTTTTTTATCAAAACTAAACTTCCTGGTTGAAAATTTATTTTTTTTTTGTCGAAAATTCAATTATTCTAGTTGAAGATTCATGATTTTAATTGAAAATTCATAACTTTGTTTAAAAATGTAACTATTTTATATATATATACTTTTTTTTTTGAAAATTATTATTATTTTTTTTTTATTTGCAAGTGTAATTATTCCAATTAAATATTTCATCATTTTAGTTGAAAATTCGTCTCTTTAGTTCAAAATTAATTTTTTTATATGATAATTTGACTATTCAATTTTTGGTTGACATTTAATTTTTTTATTTGAAAATTCATGTATTTTGCTGAAAATTCGTTTTTTTTTGTAGAAATTCATCTTTTTGGTGAAAAATGCCACTATTTCAGTCACAGATTAATAATTTAAGTTAATAATTTTTGTTTGTTTAAAATTGTACTATTTTGTACTATTTGGTGGAAAATTAGTTTTTTAAACTGAAAATGTCATTATTCCATTTTCGGTTGAAAATTCACAAGTTTGGTGGAAAATTAATTTTTTGTAACTGACAATTCAACTATTCCATTTCTGGTTGAAAATTGATCTTTTTTCATTGATAATTCAATTATTTGGTTGAAAATTTGTCTTTTTTAGTTGAAAATTAATTTATTTGGTTGAAAATCGTATCTTTGGTAGAAATGTAATCTTTTTCGTTAAAAATTCAACAGTTTGGTGGAAAATAATTTTTTCGATTAAAAATTCAACTTATCCATTTTTGGTTAAATATTGATTTTCTAAAGTTCAAAATTCAAATGTTTGGTAGAAAATTAATCTTTTTCAGTTGAAAATTCAACTAATTGGTTGAAAGTTTGTATTTTTTAGTTGAAAATTCATTTATTTTGTTGAAACTGTGTCCTTTTTAGTTCAAGAGTCAACTATTTAGTTAAAAATTAAGTTTTTCGACTGAAAATATGTATGTATGTATGCTTCCATCGTAAGCGGGACCTTATATTTATAAGCGGAAAAACTGCGGGAATTGTCCGGGAATTTCGTGGCCCAAATTTAGAAGATACCCTGAATACTTATGAAAGTGAATACAAAATAAATTATTGATTTTTAAGATTATTTACTTTATTATTTTTATTTCCTAATAAATTGCACAAGTAATATTTAGGGCCATTCTTTACGTATATTTTTCATCAATTTGATTTAAAAAATAGAGAATATTAAACATATGCCATACTGCTTGAAATAAAGGAAACGTTATTTTTTTTATTGAGTAATGCATTAAAAATATTAAGGATGTTTTGAGTATAAAGTCAATCTAGTAGTCATATTGCTAAGTTTAACCAATTTCGGAAGAGAAATCTAAATTTACTACAGAAAAAATAGTTTAGGGCGTAATTATTTACTTAAGAATAGTTGTTCTACGTTTTCCGTTTTATTTTCAGAAATTATCCGTAATTTTTATTCAATGTTTAGAGTAATACGATGTCGGATTATTACGTTCTTTATAAGATTTTCTACAGCCTTATTCATTTTATTTTTATAAAAAATATTAAATAAAAGCTAAACAATTTCTAACTAACTAGTGGTGTAGTTGCTAACAAGTTTAGTTTAAATAAAAATCATGTCAAAATTACAGTTAAAGATTCAGTAATTTTGTGTTTGACTATTTTGACGGAGGGCATCCTGAAAGAATTGTTTTCTTTTGGTTGAGGCTCCGAATTTATCACCTCTCACGCACTCGATCAATGCTATGTGAAGGCCCCTATTTTGTCAACGAATAATTTAATTGAAGTAATACTTTTTAGAAAACTTAATTATATCCTATTAAACATTTCTTTCGCTGGAAGTTTGGGCTTACTCAAAATTCCTTAGATAAACGAAGCGATTAAAAATTTTCTAACATTATTTTGATACTGCTTGACAAAAAATGTATGACTTTTTTCTTTAACCAAGCCAATACATTTTAAATAGCACATCATCTTTAGAACAATTTTAAGGATAAGTTCTTAAATTTTTATCGAAAAAATATTACAAACCATGTCTTTCGGAAAGAGTAAAAATGAAAATATTTACTAAATTTTGTTTTCTGAAAAATCCAGTTTTGTGGGATTTTGTATAGAACCAGTAAAAAATAAAAGTTTTTTGCCACAATAAAAAAGATGCGCCATGCCTACAAAGTTATATGTTGAAAAATTGAATTTTCGAAAAAATATTTTCAAACCATCAGGGGCCAACTCGAACGGCCTGAAGCGGCCAGGAAAATTGTATGGATGATTGTAGAATCCGGTGTCTCAATTCATCTATTTTATTGAAAAATTGCCCTACTTTCCCTTTTTTGAGAACATTTTGGATTGTGAAGTCTGAAATCACTTTTACCATAATTTATTTTGTATATTTGACCTTGAAGTAATTATTATTTATATATTAATAATGATTAATATAAGCGCTTAAAATTCAACCCGCAAAAATGTATTTTGACCGCGAAAGCCGGGAAATAGCCTGGATTAAAAAAAAAAAGTTTTAGTGGATACTTTGAACACGCCGTTCAGTAGCTGACAATAATTCTTAAAAACTTGTTTTCCATTTTATGATAATCGAATTATGCTTCGAATAAATATTTCTTAAAATATATTAAAATTGTGTATCATTGACACATCATGTAGCTAAAAATGTGTACCAAACCTCCACTTAAAATCGATTTGCATTAATATGTAAAAAATACGACGAAGTTGAATCACATTCCATTCTTGAAAATTGTTTAAATTATGAAATCAATGGGTTTTTACATATTTGGTGTAAAATTCCATGATTTATAATAGTATTTTTCCTAAATTTTCTGAATTTTTAACATATTCATATAGAGGAGGTTTAATATGATAACTAAGTGCTTCAAATTTACAGTCTTCATTGTTAGTTTTGTGTGCAATGATGTGTCATATAATTTCCATTATCTTTTTTTTTGTACCGTCGGAGAAATGGACTAGTATTTTTATTATTTGCACAAGTTCTCCTTACTTTGATAAAACACATGATAAGATATTTTCCTCATAGCATCAAGGCGGACCAAATTCTACACATAATTTAACTACCTCAAATATTGATACTAAGTGTCCCCATTTTTTTATCGTGTTCTAAATTTCAAAAAAAGTAAGCTCTGGCAAGTATTGAAAAAAATTGTAATCTTAAGAAATAGAGTATAAGATAGTTACATAAGGTTTTCCAGCTAATTTATTTTTATTTTTATTTAGTTTATCGTGAACCTAGGGCAAGAAGATCACAATAATTTTCCGAAGTTGAAAGAATAATTTTCGAGATCAGTTTCTATCCAAGTAATATCATATTTATAAACGAAAAGATTTTTCCCCGAGCAAACCGAGAATGAGCCTGGAATCTGGAACACCGGAAAATAGCCAGGAATTTTTTTAAAAATCGGAAATTTTTTCTATTTGTTTTTAATTTTGGAATAAGCGTCGTCTTGCTCGTTGAAAAAATCGACTAAAATTAAACACTAAAAATAAACCATTGTTATAATTTGAGAGAGAAGAATTTACTGAAGGCGGAATATGTTGAGGACTTTAAACTGAAAGTCTAGATCACTAAATTTGAAATCATGCCTAAAAATGTTTGAAAGCTGCAGTGGTTGCGAAGTTATTCATTGTAAAATAGGATAATGCAACTTTCGCACCTTGCGCTTCAAATGGGATATCTGCATGGAAAATAGAATTTTTCAGAGAAAAAAATTACTATAATGAAATTTAACTGTCAGCATCAGCAACACATTTATGTAAAATTTTGTCGTGAAAAATTGAATGAACGCAGAAAGTAAGCATCATCGAGATGTTTACTATTTTTATCTTGTTCAATATGTTCGAGACACGTGGTTATTTTTTGTCTGCCAGTGCCTATCTTAAAGCTTGTATTATTTAAATTAAGCCCATGAATCTTCATAATTTTTCCGATCATTTTGGCCTTCGTACGTCTAAGGATGACTACAAATTGTCGATGTGATTCGAAACATATACATATAAGAGACAACGCCACGTCTTCCACATTCCACCTTAGAATAAGTTCTTCTCTGTAAAGTTACGCCATTTTTTTTTTTCAATGTGTGGTTTTTTCCGGGATTTCGCTGGATCCTTTTTTTGTTACACAAACTGTAAGATTTTAAAGTTCGGGTTTTGTTAAAAAATAATTTCATTATTACTTATTTATTACCTTAGACTTGGTTTCCGTTCCAGAATGTTGGGTTTTTTAGTTACCTATATGGGACGATTTTTAACACTTCTAATTATGATAAAACAAATTCTTCCAATACAGTTTCGTCGGGGGGTTTCACGCCTTTTCCATTGATCATAAGCATTTCTTGAAAAAATAAATATTTGATCTTCAAAAATGAAATTCAAAAACAAATTTGATTTTTTTTGGTAAAAAGGCTTTTTTCATTTTTTCATTTCAGAAGAAAGCTTAGGTTTTTTCTTTTAAGATCCCTGAGGTTAAAAAGTAAGAATTTATTATTTTATTCATGAATAAGCGATATGCGGTTTTTTAGAGAATACCAACTGTTTTGGTGATTTGTAATTCTTCTAATGGCGATAAAAAAATGTTGACCAGTATAGTTTCGAAAGGTTTTTTCATGCATTTTCCATTGATGATATGCATTACTTGGAAAAATAAATATTTTATCATCCAAAATGAATGTGAAACATAAGTTTAACTTTTTCATAGAAGGACGCTTTTTAGACTTTTTTGGGGGACTAGTAAGAAAGTTGGAGTTTTCCATTTAAGAACATAGAGATTGAGAAGTAAAAATTTATTTTTTATTGGCAAAAATGAGTTTTAAGTGCTCGGGTTTACCCAATGGCGCATGCGCACGCGCGCCGATGTTCTGAACGATTATTTTTACAAATACAAATTTAAATTTTACTTTTATTTCCGAAGGCTCTTGAAGGAAACCCCCCCAAGCTTTCTTTGTAGCCCAAAAAAATTGTCCTATTATGAAAAAAGTCCAAATTATATTAAACATTAATTGTTGAAGGTCAAATATTCATTTTCTTACAAAATTCTTATGATATTGTATTCATCGTGTATTTTCATAAATACAAAATAAAAATTTCACTTTTAAACTTCAAAGACCTTTAAGGGGAAAAACTAAGTTTTCGTTTGAGATACAAAAAAAAAAGAAGAAAAAATATGCCTTTTTTCCAAAAGAGTCAAATTAGTTTTTGACTTTTATTTTTGAAATTAAAATATTTATTTTTTCAAAAAATACCTTACTTATCAAAGCATTAATTCAACAAAAAATATGAATGTGGGTTTTACGTGAATAGGCGCCGAATAGACACATCGCTGCCACTTTGTTGCTTTTGAACCTTTCTTAAAATTTTTCTTAAAATTTCCGATGAATTTCGAAATAACAGAGTAAACCTCATAAGACTCTGGAAAAAATTGAATTACTGTATAGTCATAAAGTATTGAAGTTTATAGAAAACAAAACAGTTTTTGTTAAAAAAAAAAAAAAAATAAACTTCAAAATTCAAATACTCATAACTATATAGAAATTATTTGTGATTCTTGTGGTTTATGGTAAATTTACTTTCAAACATATAATATTTTAAGAGACAAGGCTATGAAGTTAGCGGGAGACAAGAGTTTCGACGTTAATTTGAAATTACCCTTAAAGTTGTCTAATTTTGGTAGCTTGTAAAGTCGAACGCTATACATATTTAAGTTGCTTTGAAGTTCGAACACTATCATATATCATATATTGCCAGTCAGGATTTTGAATAAATAATAATAAAAATTTTCAGACGAGGTGACGTTTAGTTCTGCCATGCGGAACAGATCAATAGTTTTTGTACTCATCTCACTGTTTGTATGGGGTGTTATCACCTATTTTTTATTTCTTGATCGACCTATTGGCAAGGAACAAGACAAGGTAAATTTATTTATTTTTTAATTGTAATAAGCATATTGCTTCATTATGTCCAGCGGTCAGGATATTGTTAATATATCATAATATATAATGTATTAAAATAATATGTAAATTACAATCAAATAATAAATTTAATATTTTATTTTTTCAGAACAAACTCACCAATCAAATTAGCAAATTAGAAAGTGAAGTAAAACACCAAATAGCGATCAATAGAGAACTATTGAAGCACATTGGAGAACAGTTAAAAAGTAAATATAAAAATAATATTGAAGAAAATATATCAAAGAGTATTTAATGTCTTTACAATAAATCACTTTATTATTTAATTTTTTTCTAGAATCATCAGCAAAAGAACCGCCAGAAGTGAAAGACACTCGAAAAGATCCAATCAAGAATTATGTCGAGAAAGCAGGAGAGAGGAATCAAGAACCTAAGGACGATAAACCCAAAACCGTAATTATTTATCATTTTCAGCCTTATATTAGATTCATTATAAGAAGTTGTAGGCTTTATTCATTATTACTATTATGAGAAGTTGTAGTCTCCGGAAGCTACGATATCAGGGTTCCTTAAAGCAATCAGTCCCAAAGCAACTGGAACGTGGACGTTATCCACTTCTGCTCCTTCTGTCCTAGAAGGTAAGCAAGAGCGGGAAATTTACGCAAGATAACATCATGCAACACTGTTCCTTGGCGTCAGGTCTCTACTCGCGGATGACCTTACGCGGTAGAGGGGACAGTTGGAGATAAAGGTTTAACCTCTGGATATTTTTTTATAACTACCAATCTTTGTAGAATGTTATGAGGAACAGTCTTGGCGGACCAGATGAAGTGATCCCAGAAGAATAGCCTTTTGCATCCGGTTCACGATGGAATGAGCTTGACGCTGGCAAGCCTGAATCTTGTTGGGTCGGCTAAGAAATGAAGCTTTCATACCTCCAAGACAGTCGATTATGAGAACTACAAGATGGACTTTGTATCCTTGGTAGAGCCTGCTCACCTCGAAAAGAAGTGCTTGATATTTCGCCCGTTTTTCTTCCCCCTTTGCCGTGATATTAACATCGGCTGGTGTCGAGAATTCAATCACGTAAATGATCTTCGTCTTCAGATCTTGGAGGACAATATCAGGCTTTGTAGCACTTATGCGTTGAAAGGTGGAGAATGAGAAATTCTAGAAGATCGTACACTGATCATTCTCCACAACGGACTCAAGTTCCCCCTGGGCGTATGGCAAGACTGACAATAGATCAACACCATAGAGGTGCCGAAGATGGTAATATAACATTTTTAGAGCCCTATTGTGTCTCTGTATGTACCCGTAGCATGGATACTTTGATCATCCACTGAGAACATGTCCAAGTGTTTCTGGCTCTTGCTTGCACGCTCGGCAGTTGGTATCGCCTACAGGTACGTTTATTATGCGCTCGCGGTAAACTAAGGTGTCTATAACGCCGTCTTGACAGGCGAAAAGAAATCCCTCAGTCTCCGATCTCAATCCAGCAGACTTGAGAAACATGTTGGACAAACCCATCGAGAGATCTTCTCTACGTATGATGCCGTAGAGTTTACCATGAAGGAGCTTGCCAGCATGTTCTCTTAGTAGAAGCGTATGTTATGCTTCGCGTACACGAATTTTGAGCCCCAAAGGTGTTAGTGATGCTATGCCACTTGTAGTTTACTGGAATTAAATGGGAGGCCAAGCTCCTCTGCGGCACGATATAGAAACGTCGCAGCATTGACGACTTCATGTTGATGTTCGAGTCACATAAGAGAATCTGTGCTATTTAGAACTGAGCAGGCTGCAGCCAGAACCGTTCTTCGACGAAGAGACTCCAAGCTTAGCAAGCCTCTACCCCCTTTATCTCGAGGGAGGTATATTCAAGGTACGGAAGATCTAGGATGATGACTTCGCTGGATTGTCATCATCTTGCGTCTGCTTCGGTGAAGTTGTTTCAACTCATCGACGTTCCATTTTACTGTACCAAACATGTAGAGCAGTATAGGAACGGCCAGCATATTGGTCGCCTGGATCTTATTCTTTCCAGATAATTCGGAATCCCACGTTTTTCTGCGAATTTGGCGATACCTGTTTTCAAGGGCCGTTTTTAACACACACACATTTAGGTTTTCCGCTTGTGGTATTCCAAGATATGTATATGTTTCTCCATTAGCAAGATGTTGAATGGTATTTCCGCCTATGAGTTGAACATCCTGATCGTCATGCGATGATGTAGTTCCTAGTCTTCCTTGATGTAGGTGGACGCAGGCACACTTGTCCAGTCTGAAGCTCATGCCAATCGCTTTAGAGTACCTATTTACCGCCTCCACAATGATGTTAAGGTCCTCTTTTGAGGAAGCAAAGAGTTTAAGGTCGTCCACGTATAAAAGGTGGTCACCTTACGTTCTGTTCTGTTCGGCGGGCCACATAGGTATCCAGAGCTTTTGCCTCGGAGCACAATCGATACGTGGCAAGAGGGAGATGCAAAAAAGTATCGGACTTAAAGAGTGTCCTTGGAAGACCCCCCTCTTATATGTGATATAGCTGGTAGTCACTTGCCTTTTGTCAGATGTTATGACAAATCTTGTCCGCCAGAAGAGCATAAGCTCTTTTATGCATCTCACTATTTTTGGATGCACCTCCAGGCACTCAAGGAGATTAATATAATAATTAGCTCATGGTTCGTGCTATCGAATGCCTTACGGTAGTCAATCCAAGCCATGGACAGATTGCGTCAATACCTGATCGAGTTCTGGGCAAAATACACCTGTATTAACAGGTTCTCCCTGCAACTTGCCAGCCCACTCTTGCATCCACGTTGTTCAACTATTGCACTCCATACCGGCTCGATAGATGTTAATATCCTTTTTTTGAGGCTGCCAGTGAATATCTTGTAGCTGGTGTTTATACAAGCTATGGGCCTGTAGTTCTGTGGACTTGACATATCTCCGGTCTTAGGGATCAATACCATGCGTCCTTCCACTAGCCACTGCGGGATGGGTTGTTCTCCGTTTAAGAAAATAGTAAATATACGACCTAGATGTTGGTGCGTAGAAGTGAACTTCTTCCACCAAAAGTTGTTGATTTTATCTGGCCCTGGCGCTGAAAAGTTCTTCGTTTTAGCGATAACTTTCTTCACATTCTAGTAATAATTAGTGGACACTCTTCCTCTGGACCATGCAACCTTTGCCTTTGGCATAAGTTATGAAAGAGTGATATATCTGAAGCGTCTTCATTTAGCTGATAAGTATCTCCATATACTTGCTCCCAGAAGACTTGAATCTCTTCTCGACTAGGCGGATTTTTAACGGCACGTGACGGTTTATTGAACACATGGGAAGGATGAGTAGAAAAGATGGAACTTTATTGAATCCACTTTACTCGCCGTTCAAGGCGCTGTTTCGCTGTTGAAAGAGATCTTTTTTTTTGCGCCCAGTGCTGCTTGATGGTCAACAGTTAACACTTGTTCAGTGTGTGATTTGCTTTCCTTAAGTTTCGAGCGATTCTCCTAACTTATGGAGTAGACTTTCCAAATTAACGTCTCAGGCTTAAGATTATTATTATTATTAGATTGAAATGAATTAATTTATGACTGCAATTTCTAGAGTTTCAGTGAGAAAACACAGAAGAAAACGTTGCCGGATGGCTCCCCGATAATTGCCGTTCTTGTATTTTCCTGCAACAGGATTACCGTCCAAAGGTGTCTTGATCAATTAATTAAACTCAGGCCAAATGTTGATCAATTCCCGATCATAGTCTCTCAGGATTGCGAACATCAACAGACAGCCGACATTATTCGAAGCTACAAAGATCAACTCCTTCATATTCAACAGCCCGATCAGTCGGATATCGATATTCCCGCGAGGGAGAAGAAATTTAGAGGCTACTTTAAAATTGCTCGACATTATGGCTGGGCTTTGAATCAAGTCTTCGTAGAATACGGATATGAAACTACGATCATTGTTGAAGGTATGCAGATATTTAAAGTAGTAGTATTTACAATAATAAGACATTTTCAACTTAACCGTTTTAGGACCTCTCACTTCGGAACATTATCAATTTGGTATTCGAAACCACCATATTATGAGTCTATAAAGCCCCCCGAAAAGTGAACGTCAGATAGCCCTTTGCCGAACGGTGTCAGCTGCTGACAGATTATTAGTTCCAAACGCCGCCACACTGACAGATTAATAGTTCCACGACTGGCCACTGAATAACGCACAGTGTATTTTCTAATCGTACTGTTGACTATATATATTGGTAATTTCGCGCCATACGAGATTACCAATCACAGCCAAACAGATGACTGCTACGTCATTCGTATGTTTTCACAACCAAAGATATTATAAACATCACCACTCACTTATCAGATGGCCCTACAGTCTCATAACATGCTGATTTCGAATTAAATATCGTACATCACTCGTAAGGGTTAGACAGGTACTCACGTGGAATTCAATGTTCGAAAGGATGGCCTGAAAAAACATGACCTTTAACTATGGTTTTACAACTCGTCCTGCGAACATCAATCTCCCCGGAAAGACCTGTCTAACCCTACTTTTGACGTAATATACTATCAACACTAAATTTTAGATCGTCTCCAGTTTCTATTAAATTCTGAATTTAATAACTTTCTTTTTTTCTGAAAGCACTTTTTGTATTTTTTCCATTTATGTAAGAAAGAATTGTGTTCACTTTTTTTCCCTCTTATTCCTTTCTCACTATTGTTTACGATTGGAATTGACAATTTAAAATTTAAAGTTCAAATAAAAAAAGCCGCTTTAAATTAAAAAACCTTATATTTAATTAAAAATTAATAAATTGGTTTTATAATTAAACTGTTTTTAATTGAATTCTTTAAGACTGAAAACGTTCCAAATCGAATATTTTTAAATTCAAATGTTCAACCTTCAATAATATTAAAAGTCATTTCCAATTATACTGTTTCAACTTAGAAGTCTTCATATGTGAACAAAGTTTAAAGCGTAACGCTCGAGGTGACCCTAAAGGTTTTACGTATTTTTTGAACGGCCCCTAGGGTAATTGGTATAATGATGGGCCACTTTCGGAATTTTTCAAGTTTGATCATTTATGAGAACAGCTATAAGCGTCAAACAAAATTCTAAAATACACTGATGAATAATGCATTTATTAAAGATTTAAGTTTCCTAAGCTAATAAGGTAATATCTTTGTCACTTTGAAAGCACAGTGATTGACCACGGAATTGCATAATAATTTACCGGGGTTAAAAATAGTATTTTAACATTATTTCCGGTCATTATTCGTAAAACAAACAGTTACTTACAGCCTATAAAAAGTTAAAATAATTTTGAAAGATTTTTCGCAATGATATTGGTCATTAACTTTTCAGATAGTGTAAACCGTAAATTGAGGATAAGCGGCGCATATGTGGGAGAAAGCGGTGCACCATTAATTCTGTATTTAAAACGCGATATTGCTTCTTCTAGATTTTACAATTGAATTTTTATAATTAACAGTTTTGAGCCTCTATAATTTTTACATAGCAGAAGAAAATATCGCTCTCAGAAAGGCAGAATCAAGGGTGCGCCACTTTTCCTCACATGCGCCGCTTAGCCCCAGTTTATGTTAATTCATCACTAATCGCATTCATCATTATGTTTTTGCTTTATTCACGAAGACAACGATTGGCCACCTTTCACTGCATATTTGAAGAATTTTCCACTATTATTACTCTCGTTTATTTAATCACCATATTCAAATAAAATCCAAAACTTTGTAGTAAAAGCTATTGTAAGACTCCGAACCTCAACAACTTTTCGCTAAAATTCCTTACTCATTCAGCATCACCGTATTCACGTATTATTATCCAGAATTTGAAGAATACACGCTCTATGAGTATTTTTTAATATGAGAATATTTGATCGTGGTGACCTATCATGTGGGGGGGGGGGGCAT
>CAKNWW010317468.1:0-10876 GCA_932074435.1 Andricus kollari | reverse complement strand
GTAAAAAGACAAATTTCCAAGTGAGAAGATTAATTTTCGGCAAAAAAAAACGAGTTTTCAACAAATGAGTCCAATTTTAAACCATAGAGATGAATTTTCAACTAAAATGATGAATTTTGCAAGCAAAAAGACGTATTTTCAACAAATAGAGATTTTTCAGCCAAAAAAGAAAAAAAGGTTTTATTCAAATTGTGAAAAAAGTTTAATTTTCAACCAAAGAGGTGAACCTTTAACCAAAAAAATAATTTTGTAACAAAAAAGTTAAATCCTCAACCAAGCAAGATTAATTTTCAACCAGTTGCATTATTAACCAAAAAATATGAAATATCTACTAAAACAGATGAATTTTCAATTTAAAAAGATGAATTAAAAAGAAAAACAGGATCAGTTCAACCAAAAAGGATGAGTTTTTAAAAAATTATTGCATTTTGAACCAAACAATCAAATTTTTAACTATAAATATAATCGTCAGGAGAGAGAAACTGCAAAAAATAGAAACAGAAATACAAGGCACATAAATTACTAACAAAAATATTACATCACAGTGGCCGCAAAACTTCATTTTAAAAATACCCTAATTTTTCCCTGACCAGTTTTTCATTTTCCCTGATCATTAGTATTCAAATACTAGAATATCAATCTTGTATCATTTTTAACACATAATTTTTACGAACGCAATAAAATAATTTCAAATTTAAATTTAAAAGTTGTAAATTTATTATCCTTGACAGCTATTTAAAGTGCCTCTTATAGAAATTCGCCCTGATTTCTAGATTTTCCCTGACCTACGGTGACCCTGGTTCGTTTGATTCAACCGAACTTTTTGCCGTTTTAACCAAATAATTTGACAGATGAATTATTTGGTACATTTAATCAAACATTTTTTTAAAATCAATCAATAATTTTGTAGAATCAAAAAAAATTTGTTTAATTCAACCAAATTTGAATGTATGTCCAAGAAAGAGTTTTTTTGATTCAAGCAAACTTTTTTTGAATGAAATAAGTAGATGATCATTTTTAAATTTGGAACCAAATAAAGTTATGATAGGAAGGGAGAGGAATGTGGATGGCGAGGGATGGTTTTTGGGGTCGCGGGAGGGTAAGGGTTTGCGAGGGGGCGAGGAAGAGGTGAGGTGAGATCATGGGAAAGGATAGAGGAAGAGGGGGGAAAGTGAGGGAAGATAAGACGAAAAGGGGTTGGGAGATGAAGCGAGAGGAGAGATAAGGAAAAAGGAAAAGGTGGGAGTGATATGATGGCAAGGGTGAGAGGTAGGAGTGAGGGAAGATAAATTAATTAGGAGAGGAAGGGAGGGGCAAGAGTAGTGTAAAGATAGGGGTGGAGGGGAAATGGTTGGCGAGGGCAAGAGGTTCTTATTGACCGTCAAGTCTGATTTGTTTTGTTTTAAAATAAAAGATTTAAATAGGTTATGAAACCCTTTCAGATTTGGCTTTAGAATAAGAAGTTTTGCAAAGTAAGGAACAATTTCATAATCTTTATAGGGGGTTACATAACTCAATGGAGACGGAACCTCAATTTGCATGATTAGTGCCTGTTTATGGATTACGACGATCGTACATAGAGAGTTGGTTCACACACATCATTCAGTAGATAGGATACAGGATTCTCACGGTAAATGCCAATTGGAGTCAACTCATCTAAATAGTCCAGTACGTCTGCCACCAGTCCACCACCCACTATTTATACAGTCGTCTGACACAGTTCAAGTGGAGTAAGATACGCGTTATTGTCATTCAAATTATATCTCATTGTGTTTCTTCTTTCTTTTCACATCTTGTTCTGGTTGATTTAGTTCTTTAGATTATTCTCTCTATTTTTTGTTTTTATCATTAACATCAGTGCTTTCCTAGGGGCAGCCCATAAACTACATTATCAATATTTCGGGCTATTTTTTACACTTCCGTCCCCCGTAGTTAATGACCGTAGTTTTGTCTTAACTTTCAAATTCGTCAGTCAGAAAATGGACTGAACCCGGGAAGATGGGTTTCCGCAGTTTTCCTCTCCCCTGACCAAACGTCCAGGAAAATGGAAGTACTTCTAATAGAGTCTGATGCAGCCGCGTGTCATTACTGGATGAGATTAACTTCATAAACTGATTCAATGCCCGCCGTAGTAAAGAAAATGTTTCACAAGTCCATTCTGAGTGAAGTAGAGTCGTCCGTCGGTATACATACTCATGCTAAAGGACTTAAATGATCGTTTAGCAGTGAGGAGGACCCGTGAGTAGGCCTCTGTTTCACGAGGTTTTTTTTAAGGCATAGTACAATAGGTTATACCGCAGTGCTATGGGACTTAAATGGACCACACTGTTTTCAATAATAATAACTTCTTGAAAAAAATATAATAATAATATTACCTGATAACTTTGTAAAGCTTTTCGCCTGGGGTGATTGCTAGAGCGATTGAACAGCGACAGTCGGAGCAGTGTTGTGGAACGAACGTGTTATTTAAATAAGCAATACGAGAATTCTAAATTGATTTAAAAATCTATACCCCCTTCTTCTTTATACCTCCTCGTAGACATCCCTCTCTCACTTTTCTCATATGAACTCCTTGATCCCCGATAGTTTAACGAAGCCGGAACCGAGTGAGTCACGCTTACCTCGAATGGCATTTGGCTTAATGGTATTGATTACTCCGGCTCTTGCAGTCAGCCACGTTGCATTCGGCTAACTGCCCAATGCAAGGAATCATGCGGTTACGTCATCAGTATCGGGTAGTGCCTCGCACAATAGGCCTCTCTGGGATAGAGGCCATGGTTCAGTTGGGAGTGGCAATAGGACCGAACCTAGGCGACGACCAGGCAATGGCCCCGGACAAACGCGAGAACATCGATTTAAGTGGTCGGACCACTCAGGAAGGACATCCTTACGTGTTGGTTCAATATGCACCCGGAATATGCTCATAAAACGCCTCAGAATTTAAGAGACCAGGTATCCTTTTGCGAAAAAACGGATATGAAGCTCTTTATTAGCAAGAAGAAGAGCAACATCTTCCAGCGAACGTACCATTCGTTCCAGCAGGACCACCTTTGCAGATAGCCGATAATGCCAACATGAAAAGTAGGACATCTATCCACCAAAAAGTCTTTTTTAGGATGGGCAAATTAGCTGAAGCTAATACTGTTCTCCCCGGTGTGCACCCCGAAGATGTTAATCTCTGGAATCTGAACTGTGTATTTTACGAGAAGGCGGTCATGCTGCTTAGCAACGATAGAAGTAACGATACTTCAGTACGCCTAAGTAAGATTCGCGAGCATATTGCACAGCTTCAGTTTAAAATTGAAACGGGGACACGGCATCCATCAAATATTCAGTGCGCGATTAGCTACATAACATCAAATAAAAAATTCACCCCAAACTTAGGGCACTTGCTCGAAACTTAAGGAAAGCAAATCACACGCTGAACAAGTGTAAACTGATGACCATCAAGCAGCATTGGACGCAAAAAATAAGATCTCTTTCAACAGCGAAACAGCGCCTTGAATGGCGAGTAAAGTGGTTTCAGGAAAATTCCACCTCTTCTACTTATATTTCCCGCCTGTTCAATAAAACGTCACGTGCCTTTAAAAATCCACCTAGTCGAGAAGAGGTTCAAGTCTTCTGGGAGCAAGTGTATGGAGATACATATCAGCTAAATGAAGACGCTTCAGATATATCACTCTCTCGCAACTTTTTCCAAATTCAAAGATTACAAGGTCCAGAGAAAGAGTGTCCAGTAATTTCTGCTGAAGAAGTGAAGAAAGTTATCGCTAGAACTTAGAACTTTTCAGCGCCAAGGCCAGATGAATCAACAACTTTTGCTGGAAGAAGTTCACTTCTACGCACCAACATCTAGCTTGTATATTTACTACTTTCTTAAAGTAGTTCGGCTACTGGAAAAGCTAGTCAAAGCTACGTCAATTTTTTTTTCTGGTATTTGGAATTAAATCCAAAATTTGACCAGCTCATCGAATAATAAATTGAGTATTAAATTTTCATACTGAGCAATATAAATAAAATATTTTTATTTATCAAGAAAATGTAAATTTAAATGTTCATTTGACTCGAGTCGAGTACGTAAACATAACCTGCAATAAACCGGCAAAAAATTTATGTTCAAGAGCGGCATCGTGTTTCCGCGAGATAAAAAGCATAAAAAGGGACGAATAATTAAGGAATCGGAAGCCAATCGGCGAGAAAAGGTGCGTGAGGTTATAAAAAGAATAAATAACCAAAATAAAAGTGAATCGCAGAAGCTGTGCTGCCAACCTTAGTCAACGTCACACCGTTCTCGTCATGTATGTTTTGCTAAAATTGACCTCAAATACCTTGGAAGCAAGTACAAATGAGCAGTAATTCAAATTTCACATTATATTTTCTGTCTCCGAAACAGTTTTTCTGATAATTTTCAACGTATTTTAAAGCCGAAATCAACCATTTTTGGAGCCCGCGAAAGGCCTCTCCATAAGATCCCATGTTCTATGATACGACTTTAAACAGAGTTAATTGAAATTGTAACCTGGAAAGGGCCCCTAAAAAGGGCATTATGCGAAAGAGGACATATTTCTCTGTAAGAAAAAACTAATTTTTATGACTTTCCACGCACGGTATTGATCCCTAAGACCGAAGATTTGCCAAGTCCAAAGAACTACAAGCCCATAGCTTATTTAAACACCAGCTACAAGCTATTCACTGGCATCCTCAAAGAGAGGATATTAACATCTATCGAGCTGGTACGGAGTGCAATAGTTGAACAACGTGGATGCAAGAGAGGACTGGCAGGTTGCAGGGAGAACCGGTTAATAGACAGGTGTATTACTCAGGACTCGATCAGGTATCGACACAATCTGTCCATAGCTTGGATTGACTACCGTAAGGCATTCGATAACACGAACCATGGGCTTATTAAGCCCCTCGAGTGCCTGGAGGTGCATTCAAAAATAGTGAGATGCATAAAGGAGCGTATGCACTTGTGGCGGACAAGATTTGTCAAAGCATCTGACAAAAGACAAGTGACTCTCGAAGTCCGATACTTTTCTGCATCTCCCTCTTGCCTCTATCTATTGTGCTCCGAGGTAAAAGCTCTGGATACCTATGTGGCCCGCCGGACCTTAACATCCTTGTGGAGGCGGTAAATAGGTACTCTAAAGCTATTGACATGAAGACACGCAAGATAATGACAATCCGTCGAAATCATCATCCTAAATCTTACGTACCTCGAATATACCTCCCTGTCAAGACGGCGTTATAGACACCTTAGTTTACCACGAGCGCATAATGAATGTGCCTGTAGGTGATGCCAACTGCCGAGCGTGCAAGCAAGAGCCAGAAACTCTTGGACATGTTCTCAGTGGATGCGCAAAGTATGCACGCTACTGGTACATAGAGATACATAATGCGGCTCTAAAAGTTTTATATGATCATCTTGAGCACTTCTATGTTGTTCATCTATTGCCCGTCTTATCATACGCCCAGGGGGAACTCGAGTCCGTTGTGGAGAATGATCAGTGTAAGATCTACTGGAATTTCTCATTCTCCACCACTCAACGTATCAGTGCTACGAAGCCTGATATTGTCCTCCAAGATCTGAAGACCAAGATCACTTACGTGACTGAATTGAGAATTCGGCACCAGCCGATGGTAATATCACGGCAAAGGAGGAAGAAAAATGGCTGAAATATCAAGCACTTCTTTTCGAGCTGAGCAGACTGTACCAAGACTACAAAGTCTATCTTGTAGTTCTCATAATCGGTTGTCTTGGAGTCATGAAAGCTTTATTTCTTAGCCAACTCAACAAAATCCCGGCTTGCCAGCGTCAGGCTCAGTCCATCGCGAGCCGGATGCAAAAGGCTGTTCTTCTGGGATCTCTCCATCTGGTCCTTCAACACTGTTCCTCATAAAATTCTACAAAGATTGGTAGCTCTAAAAAAGTATCCAGAGGTGAAACCTTCATCTCCAACTGTGCCGTCTTCCGTTTAAGATCTTGCTTACCTTCTAGGACAGAAGGAGCAGAAATGGATGAAGTCCACGTTCCATTTGCGTCGGGATTGCTTGCTTTAAAGAACCATGATCGCAGCTTCCGGAGCCTACCACTTCTCATTAACATATTCAACAAAATACTTGAACTTTTAACTAATTAGTAGAATTTTCAAACAAATAGTTGAGAATGGAATAGTTAAATTATCAGTGAAAAAATTAGTCTTCAATTAAATCAAGCGAATTTTCAATAAAATAGTTAAATTTCAAACCTAAAAAGACCAATTTTTTTAAAAGCAGTTGAATTTTCAAGATGAATAGTATATTGTGCTATAATGAATTGAGTTTATGATTCCGGCAGTCCTGGAAAGTAATTCTGAATCGAAATGCGCAAGCGCAACACATAGAAAAATTAATCTGGCTCGAACTACCCATGCGCAACAGCTAGAAAAAGTAATCTTGCTCAAAGAGAGCAACCCGTGTGGAAAAATGTTCTGGCGCTGGCCTGGCCCAGACAGACCGTCGGGTTTTTAGTCTTGACGCTGACCAGACGGCCTGGCCTGGGCTTGGCCAAAAGTGCAACATTTTTTCTGGCTAGCCCCAGGCCAGACCGTCTGGTCAGTCGCAAGGTATGGGCTGGTCAGCCGCTAGTTATGGGCTGGTCAGTGGTCAGACACAATTTATTGGCTGTCCAGCAGCCAGTTATTTTAGACACCCTGTAACTTTTGCGAAATATGTCAAAAAAAATTTGCTCATCGAATTAATTTTTTTTTCTCCTGACTCGCTGATCAGCGCCAGGTCTGGTCCAGGCCAGACCATCCAACCCGAACTTATAATTTGTTGATCTTGGCTAGCTGAACAGCGCCAAACCTGGACCAGACCAAAATGTCAAGGTGATAAGAAAAAAAGTATTGTTTTGATAGTTTGATTTTCTTATTTTCTATCATTCTATACACCCTGTAACTTTCTTGAAATATGTCAAAAAAATTGGCTGATCGAACTTAAAACTTTTTTGTATTTGGTTCGCTGATCAGCGCAAGTCCTGGGACAGACGAGACATTTTAAACTAGACAGTCTATAATAGATAAGATCAGACCTGGGCCAGATCAGATCTTCTAGAATAGACAATCTAGGTAAATCCAGACCTGGGGCAGACCTGTAACCAGACTGCCAGGAGATTTTTCCAGACGGCAATGCGCAGCAGATAGAAAAAGTATTTTTATAACCGCTTTTTACCTCGAAAAACGAACATTTCGAGCATGCGTTACAAAAAATTAATTTTCTACCAAAAAAATACGACCTTTCTACTAAAAAAGATGACTTTACCAAAACAGTTTAATTTTCAACAAAAGAATTGAATTTGTAACCTACACAGGCGAAATTTCAAAAAAAATTTCAACAAAATAGATCAGTTTTCAACATAACAGTTCAGTTTTGTACACAAAAAAAATGAATTCTGAAGCAAGAATCTTAACTTCCTACAAAAAAACTAAGTTTCAGCTAAGAAAGACTAGTTTTCACCAAAAATAAAACAGTTAAATTTTCGGTTGAAAAAAATAATTTTTGAGCAAAATAGTTGAATTTTCAACCCAACCATTATCAACTAAAGAAGATAAATTTTTCAAATTAGAATAGAGCAGTGAAATTTTTATTAAAAAAATTAATTTTCAACAATAACAAAAAAACAAATTTTCAACTAAATAGTTGAAAACTATTTAGATTGCCTATGTAAATTACCTGGATTACACTGGATGGCAAGTAGATTACGCTGAACTTTGTATTAAGAGTGGATTACTTGGATTAACTAAATCACTCTGAATTACTTGATTTGCTAGTGGATTACTCTGGCTTACTCCGTTTTACAAGTGGATTACTCTGTTTTACAAGTGGATCTCTCAGTTTTACAAGTGGATTACTCCGATTCACAAGTGGATTACTCCAACTTGCCAGTGAATTATTTCGTACTAGATGTGCATTGCTGCGGAATACTAGGATTACTCAGAATTACTTGAATTACCCTTGATTATAAGCAGATTGCCGCGGATTGCACTGGATTACCAGTTGGGATAACCAAGTGGTCCACCGGATTATTAAACCCATGTAGAAATCGCCCAATTTATCTCCATTTAAAATAGGGTATGGTCAGAATCTCACTAGAACAACTGGACCACTAAGTTCTAGTCAGAGGACCGTTTAAGGCACTGTTAATATTTTTCGTTCTTTGTGACTAGAAAAACTGTGCGCTTCTACATAGCCCCAATCTTGTGTGTTTAGCCAGGCTTTAGTCGGGCCTGATTCACAGAAAAAACTGGGGTTTCTATTAGAACCAATTTTTGGTTCGAAAAGAGCTGCAACAAAAAGGAACCTCTCTTGCTGAAAAGGAGCCCAAAGTGATAAATGGTTTCTAAATGAACCCAAAGCATGGATTGAAACGGTTTCAATGGAAACAATTTATTGTTAATATGCATTAACATTAATAATAAATATGTATCAAACACAGCACTTGAGTAATTCAAAAGCACTCATCATATAGTTTACAAACTAAATCTAAATCACATCGTTCGTAGCAGTTTCTTATAAAATTTCTTACAATTCTAAGTCAGGTAGGAACATAGTATTTGGGAAATTGTAATTCCGCTAATACAGTTAACATTTATAATAAATTCGTATAAAACACAGCACTTGAGTACTTCAACAGCTCTTATCTTACAGTTTACAAACTAAATCACATCGTTTCAGACAGAAACACAGCATTTGTTGACTTGGAAAGTACAAAAACGCCAAAAATAAATTAAATTAAAAGAAAATTCCCATTATCCCTAAAAGGAAGGACATTTGGGTTGTGCGAAGGACTTAGAAGGACACGACTAAAAAGGACAAATCCTTCCAAGGAAGGAAATTTGGCAACCCTACCGTTTTGCACTTCAGCTTTGAGTCACTACGGAGATTTTACAAGTTTATGGTATACATTTTACTTTGTAATTCGAATTAAATTATATTGCACTGGGAAAAAGTTAATGAAGAAACTACAATAATAGATATTAGTCATTCTTGAAAGGAAGATAGTGCATATGAAATATAAAAATTTTTAAGGTTATGTTGGAAATCCGACATTTTCAACTGCGCATGTACAAAAAAAGCGCGGTGCTATTTAAAATTATATAATATACACTTGTAATAATACGTTAATATTACATTTTTTAAAGAAGTTAGGTATTTGTATTATTCATATTAATTTGGTTTAAAAAAGAATAAAAAATGTTTGTTAACATTTAACTGTATGATTATTCATATTCTTTATTGATTTCAAATAGGTTCGCGCTTTTCGGCACATGCGCAGTTGAAAATATGAATAACCATCTATTGGATATCGACGAACTAAAAAGGAACCCTCAAAAAGAGTTCCATTGGAGTCTCAGTTCTAAATGATACCAACTTTTGCTTGAGCCGCAACTTTACTGAACCTTCATTTTTTTCTGTTTTAGGATAAATGGACATTTGAAATTATGTATCGAAAATAGATATGTCTGTAAATATTCTTATTCATTTTGTTGTTTACAAATCGTACGTTACATATTTTATATATTTATATCACAGCTGAATGTTGAACATACCGAAAAACATAAAGGGTCTAGACGCGCAGTGGAAGGGTATTCCCTTTAGGACCTGGCCAGAAGTTCTAGATAGAGCCCGGCTAAAATAGCGTTACAGAACTAGTCTGGCCCTCTCTATTTTTCTTGATCAGCGTCCGATCAGAAATAGGGAAAACTTGCCAGGGGCCCTTTCAAATTCCGATCGCATTTTCTACATATGGGCTGGTCCGTGTAACTAGGTTTGACCCCATCAATAAGAAATCGACTTTGAGCCCTGACTGAATGCTAAATTGTGAAGAAGCGATCGTGTTTTGCGATTTTGCGGCTGGTCGCACTTGCGAATGCGCGGGCGAGAAGAGAAAAGAGATGTAACAATGTGCGAGGCTTCGCGCCGTGAGGCCGTCAATTATCATTAATTAGAGCGGAGACTGACAGCGGACGCAACGGCTACTTAATGCTCTTTAACTCGCTCTCCAACCCTCCACCCGTTGCTCACTTCCTCCGTTCACGACGTCGTCACACATTCAATTGAATACATATTCCAATTTAATTTAATCTTACCACCAGTCAACAGCAGTGATCGCAATGCAAAATGAGTTAAGAAAAGGGGAAATAGGGTCATTTTGCTCGAAAAAGGGAAACAATAGGGGAAACATTAAACATTAATTTTTACATGTAGAAAAAAAGAAAAAAATCTTTATATAAGAAATTTTCTTTTTTTAAATAATGCTAAATGATTTTTCCATCAATTCTGACATTAAAAAATTGGTTTTACAAATTGGATAAAGTTATAAGGAGACCATCAGAGTTGTATTTTTTTTTCTATATTTCATAAATTCCAGAAGGTTGATTGCATGACTATTAATTTGTCAATTTCAAAATTTTTTTTTATGGATTGAAATGTTTATTTATTTAATTCGCATGGTGAATTCAACAGTTGTAAATTCATTTATTGAAAACTCAATGTTCTTTCATTTTAAATTTTCTTCAATTTTCAACATTTGAAAATTCAATTTTCCTTAATTTTTAATTGTTGAAAATTCCATTTTCAATTTTCTTCAACTTTCCACAGTTGATAATTTTTTTTCTTCAATTTTCGACAATTAAAAATTCAATTTTCAATAATTGAACTTTCACTTTTCTTCAATGTTACTTTCAATCCATAAGCAAATATTTCAATAAAAGTTGATTTTTTCGAAAACGGGTCACCTTTGGCAAATAATAATTGGCAAATCTATCAAACTCTAATCATCTCCTTGTTAGTGATACTTGGAATTTTAAACAATAGGTTATGTCAGTGTTGTTTG
>CAKNWW010317464.1:0-10052 GCA_932074435.1 Andricus kollari | reverse complement strand
TTTTTGTTTGTAACTTCAAATATAAACATTTTTTCAAAAAAGCGAGACTTAGCAGCAAAAGAGACCCATACGTAGATGAGGCATGCAAAAAATCAAGCAAAAATATTTAACCGTGTGGCCGGAAACTGCCCAACCATTTTATAATGCTGAGAAAGCCCCTTAACGCAATGATTCACAATCGTCTGACACTGAACGGAGGCAAACTTTTTGTACTCTATGTTGACTTTAAATCAGCGTTTCCATCAGTTAATCATGATATCTTATAGAACAAATTAATGTCGAAAGGTTGCGGGTAAAAATTCATTAGATTGGTAATAGATTTCTACTCTAAAGCTAATATTGCGATCAAGGAAAATAAGGGCATCACTGGATCGGTAAATGTATCGAAAGGAGTCATGCAGGGGAAAGTTCTAAGTCCGACAATGTTTACATTTTGAATTGCTGACTCACCAGATTTTATGTATGCCAGAGGTATCAGAGGTGTATCAATAGACTAATTTTTGGAAATATTGCTCTTAGCTTACGCCGACGATTTGGCTATCTTTGCGGACTCCCTAGGTGGAATGCGAAGTCAGCATAGACAAAAGAAAAATAGTAATCTACAGAAAGGGTTCATCTAATCTGCACTCTTTGTCAGGGCGAAAGATGAAGCTGTCCGTAAATCTAACCTCGCTGTAGGATCAACGATTACTCTGATTCGCAGAGTAAAACTGAATTCATGGAATCCTATTGTTCGACTTTTCGATAGTCTTGTATCCAACGTTTTAATGTATGGTGCATATATATGGAGTCTCGGGTATTTAGATTTTATAGAAAAAGTTCAAACCACTTTTTATAAGAGAATCCTGCATGTCCCACAAAATACTGCTGGATATGAAGTTCGAGTTTTTGGGTAAATTCTCAGTTAGATTGAGAACATTCTAAGTATACTCGACGATCGATATCCGAAGAAATGTTATTTCAGATTAAGAAAGGATTGCGCTAGAGGGCGATTGGGAACTTATTTTTCTTGCCTCTCTACAAAAGAATAAATCGACATTGATGAGAGCTTAGGATAAAATATTATATCTAGAAGATTTACAGAGAGCCCACACGTCCTCTGCTTTAATACTTCATCCTCATTTAACCTTGCGAGAAGGACCTCAGAAATATTTAACTCTGTCAAGAACACCACTTGGTTTTATCAGAATTATAGCACAATATATAATATATACAATATATAATATAAGTCCATACCTACAATTACAATCAAGAGTAAATCCTGCAGTTTGAACGTTGATGTTTATTGTATCTACTGTCAGGAGAATTTTTTTAATACAGAACCTGTGTATGGTTTTTTAGTAGAATGCCAATTTTGTAATACTGTAAGATTTTGATGTATGAGCGAAAGTAGCGATCTGTGTGAGATAAGGCATGCCTTGATGAATATTCTATATAACTCTGATAAAAATTCTCTCCAAAAAATTATTATGTTTGTTAGTAAGTTTCACGAATGAGCATAATAATTAATTGTATAGTAAAAGGTTTTTTTATTTGCTTTGTTTTTAAGTACCGTTTATCTCCTCTGGGGTAATAATTACTATCGGCCTTTAATCTTATTTATTAAAATACCAGTTAGTTTTAGAATTGAACTGTAACCCATTTGTATGAATCAGATGATTCTTTAATAAGTAAATCACTGCTACTAAGTAAGAGTTCTGGAGGTTCTGTTATTCTTAAAGCCAAGACATCACGAACAATTTGCGAAATAAAAAAAAAGGCACGTCTATGGGTGATTGGAACGTTAAAGAAATAAAAAAATATAGAAATAAATGATAATTCGTTATAATTGGGGCTTAACATACGTATTAATAAATTTAGATCGAAGCAAAAATACTAATGCAATTAATAAACAAAACACTAATGCAAAGGTGACAAAAGACAGATAGACCAGAAAAATATTTGTTATGACACATGCATGCATGATTTCAGCCCTTTTCGACGCCTATGAAGTGGGGTTAAAGTACCACTTTTTATTTCCTAGGGACTGAAAAGTGACGTCAGAGGTGAATAATGAAAATTAGACGTCCATGAGCTCGAATTTTACCATATTTACCATATTTACAGGTAAAATCACGACGAATGACCAAAAATTTTCATAAATTTCCGAAATTGTTATAGAATTTAAAAAAAATGAATATTGGGTAATTTATTGTAATTTACCATATTTACCTGTAAAATTACGGTAAGTGATCGAAAATTGGCACAAATTTATGGAACTTTATGGAAATTTAAAAAAATGAATTTTGTTTAATTTATGGTAATTTACCATATTTACCGGTAAAACTGCCATAAATGACCAAAAATGATCATAAACTTCCGGAAATCTATGGAAATTAAAAAAATTATATTGGGTAATTTATGGTAATTTTCCATATTCTCCAGTAAAATCACCATAAATGACCGAAAATTGGCACAAATTTCCGGAAATTTGTGAAATTTTGTCAAATGAATGTTGGTTAATTTATGATAATTCACCATATTTACCGGTAAAACCGCCATAAATGACCAAAAATGTTAATAAATTTCTGGAAATTTATGGAAAGTGAAAAAACTGAATATTGGGTTACTTATGGTAATTTTCCGTATTTTTCGGTACAATTACCATAAATGAACGAAAAGCTGCATACATTTCCGGAAACGTATGGAAATTAAAAAAAAAATTAATATTGGGTAATTTACGGTAAGTTACCATATTTAGCTGTGAAATTACCATAAATGATCGAAAATGTATAGAAATATTTATATTGAATTTTGGGAAATTTATGGTAAGTTACCATAAATCACCTCTGAAGTTACCGTAATTAAAAAAATTCCCGGCTTCTTTATTCAAAATCTAATATGGACCAAAATCATGACTGCATTTGAGAAATATCTGAGTGTGCTATTGTATGGCGTAGAGGTATGGGGGTGGAAGGAAAGTGAAGAGGTAAATAGGACACAGGAGAGATATGTAAAGTGGACATTGGGGTTGGCAAGGAACACGCCTAATTATATTGTCAGGAGGGAGACGGGGAGAATGAGTGTAGGGTTTCTAGCACTAAAAATAAGGAAAACTGAGAAGAGAAAGACAGCCAGGGATATTTGAAAGATAGGACAGACAGATTACTGGCTGAGCGTCAAGATACAATCAATTATAGAAGAAAGAAGGGAAGAAAAAAAGGCAGAAGAGAACATAGAAAAATGAATATATATATATTTATTTATAATTAAAAAAAAGGTTAAACAAGCACCGCAGGTTCCCACTGGGGTCTGCAGTTACGATTTTAAGGAGAGGATCTTTTCCATTTGCAACGATGAAAGCTGTGCCCAGAACAATTCGGTTATGAAGACATTGGAGATTCAGAAATCTGCATCCGTCTTGACGCAGTGAGATTTATAAACGCGGAACAGACGAATTGATATGCAAGCTTTTTGCATATGCATGATCTTACGTGTGGTAATATCAAGGGCCTTAAACCGGTCCTTCGTCCAGTGAGCAACCCCAAACGAGTAGAGTAGAACGGGGACGGCAAGCATGATAGTCGCAGATACCTTGTTTGACGCCGAAAGATTTGAAAACCGAATTTGCCAAAGAAGAGGACTGTATCTGCTTCGGTGAGACTCTTAACCTGACGTTACATCCTGAATACGGCTTTGAGGCATGCCCGGGTATGTATAGTTCTCTCCAGTTTTAAGATGTCTAATAACACTTATATCCACAAGCTCAGGGTCGTTAGGAACGCCAACAATTTTTCCTTTCTTCTGATGAATTTTGGCACATTTGTCCAATCCAAAGTCCATCCCAATCTCTCCTGTCTACTTATTGACGATATTTGGAGCAGTTTAAAGTTTGCTGTCACGAGAGGCATATATTTCAAGGTCATCCATATACAATACATGAGCTACCTTAAGGTCGCGATGGTTAGTTTCGCCACTGAGGTATCCAGAAGAATTTCGTAGTGCGAGAGATAGAGGCAGAAGTGTGATGCAAAAAAGCAAAGGGCCCATGGTCTCGCCCTGAACGACGCCTCTCTGGAAGGTGACGTTGTTCGTTGTCAAACAATAATTTCAAGAGGAGATAGTAAATCTTGTTTTCCGAAGGGGTATCAATCTCTCTATGCATCTCACTATGTGTGGATGAACCATCAAGCTTTCCAACAGACAGATGATAAGTCTATCAGATGTTGAATCGAAAGCTTTCCGGTAGTCAATCCAGGCCATTTACAGGACGCGCTGATGGGCTCCAGCGTCATTACAGACGCACCTGTCAATTAGCAGATTCTTTTCATTCTCCTTGGCTATGACGTTTTTGTCAGCTGGTGCCGAATATTGGATAACGAACATGGTTCGTTTGTCGAGGTCAAGAAGAACAATGTCAGGCCCCGAGTGCGCAACAGAAACAACTGTCGAGAATATGAAGTTCTAGTATATGTGGCACTTCTCATTTTCGACAATTTACTCTATTTCCCTAGGAGCGTTTATCGAAGCGGTATTTGGGCTGATGCCGTAATAGTGACAGAGATGGTAATAAAGCACTGTTAGTGCTGCATTGTGCCTTTGGTTGCAGGTCCTTCCCGCATGAGTTGGACAACTATACTGTATGTATGCTAGATGCGCGGGGTGTACACGACACGCTCTGCAGCTATCATCGGGAATGTATTAGCTAAAAATGTGGCGTCGGTATGCTTGATAGGAAAGGACGCTGTCTTGGCATGACAAAATGAAACCCTCCGTGCCCAACTTCAATCCGGGTGATTTAAGGAAAGCAAACTTTAGCTCATCCGACATCGACAGATCCTTCACATTTCTGTGGAAGATGCCGTGCATCTTCTTGTCGAGGAGCTGTTTGCGGAAGTTTTTCTCCTGTGCTTTCTTAATCCGGGCCTTCAGTAGTGAGTACTCGAGGTGCACAATATTTGATGCATTTTTCTCACGCCTGACATTAAAGTCAAGGCCGAGTGTTTCAGTAGCCTCCTCCGCTGCTTTTTACAACTAACAAATTTCAACGGCGTGTGCTTACCAGTTCGGCATACGACGTTGAAACGAAAGAATTTAAGCAAGTTAAACCAAAAAGAGATTACAGTAACCCACCTAGCAGAAGCCGTCCTCCTCCTGATCGTCCTCTCATTTTTACTCATCGCTTTGTGGTCATTTTTATTGGGTTTTCAAAATTCTGTTCTCGCGTCGCCGAAAGGTACTCACTCGGAGCTTGGAATTACGAATGACTTTCAGAGTGGCGTTTCCGTTCTCCTTCTTATAAGAGTCGGAGCGCCACTAGCATGAGAGCGTAGAATTACAGAGTGAGAGGAAGGTCGAAGGAAAAGACAACTGCCGAGTTCAGTTTCCAGCAGCGTGGTGGCGCATAGTCAGCATGCGTTATATGCTATGCAAGCCTTCCTCATATGCCGCTAGTCGATGGTCCAGGGGTGGGGCTGACTCGGGTCAGCACGCAGATTCTCCGCGGCCGCTTGCTCCTGTTTTTCCGACCGCTCTTGAGCGTGCGGAAATCCAATCCACTACGCATGCGCCAGGAAAATCTCCTCTTCGTAGTTCCTGGTGACAGCAGACACCCCATGCAGCCAACCTTGTAGCGTCTGACAGTTGTTGTTATTGTTGTGTGGGAGGTGGTTGATCCACCCTTCCGCTCGCGTTGAATATGAAGTAAACATAAGGAATACGAAAGAAATTAGAAATAATACGAAAAGTGATTGGAACCCCGTGTTCTGACAATTTGTGGTTCCGATCAGATGACCTAACCTCCCTAGTTTTCGACCGCTGATGAGTTATTCCTATATTTAACTTGTTTAATTTCATGTAAAAGGTAAGGTGAGTTTATGAAAATTACTAGTAAGAATTGTGATGTGATATTAGCCGTGGAACTCTCATATTCTAGACTAATATCTCATCTAGAGCTTAATTTGTTATTGAAGTTAGCAATTTTTGAAATTAAATATAATAAACGAAATTACAACAAAGACTGGAATTCTTTTGAATACTAGCCGGAGAACACTTATATTCTTGGCTGGTATAGTACTGTTCGCAGACAGCCCGTGGATTTGATCTGTGATTCTAAACTCATGTCCCTAGTGACTACTTTTGAAGTTAAATTCTATAGTTTTAGATGTGTTTGTGCGGAGTACGAGTTACCCCGTCGCAATGTGCTGTACCCAGAATAATCCCGTTGTGAAGAAATTCAAGATTCACTTTTCCGTGACCACCTTGACGGCGTAAAATGTAAAGTCGCGGAACAGAAGATTTAAGGTGCATGTTTTTTTCATGTGCAAACCTTTCGGGACCCGATATCGAGGGGTCTGAGCTCGTCCTTCCTCCATGAAACCACTCCAAATGAAGAGAGGACTACCGGGACGGTAAGCGTGTTCGTCGCAGATACTTTATTTCTTATCGACAGTTCGGAAGGCCAAACCCGTCGTCCACGTATGTATAGGTCTGTCCAGCGCCAAGGTGTTGTATAGCTGGTTTATCGACGAGCTCAGAGCCTTGCAGAATGCCATTGAGTTTTCCTTTTTTTTAATAAACCTTGGCGCGTTTTTCTACCCGAACTCCATTCCAATCTCTCGAGTGTACTCTTTGGCAATGTCTAGAGCTAGATGTAGTTTCTCTTGACTTTTAGTATAAATCTTAAGATCATCCATGTAAAAGACATGAGTGACCTCATACTTTCGATTTCCAGGTTTGCCGCAGATGTACCCTTCGGAATGGGGAAGTGCGAGTGATAGTGGCAATAATGTGAGGCAAAAGAGGAGAGGGCTCATGGTGTCGCACTGAAACACACCTGTCTGAAAGGTGACACTATAAGTGATCACACGATTTTTTCCTCCAGAGATAGTAAATCTGGTTTTCTGTGGTCTGTGGGAGGTTGGATCAAAAGCTTTACGGTAATCAATCCAAGCCATCGATAGGTAACGCTGATAGAATGCTGCATCTTAACAGACACATGTATCGATGTGCAGGTTCTCCCGACATCCTGATACGCCTTTCTTTGAGCCGCGTTGTTCGTACATCTCTCGCCACACAGCTCCCATTGTCCGAAAAATCCCATCATTTCGGATAGCTGTAAAGATCTTATACATTGTGTTCAGATAAGTTATTGCCATGCGATTCTGAGCGCAGCTAGGTTGGCCGTCTTCGGCAGGAGCACTGTGCGCCCTTCCACTAAACCAGTCGGGAATAGGCTCTTCCAGCTTTCGATATGAGGTTAAAATATGGGCCACATGCTGGTCTTGATACCATCTGGTCCCGGAGCGGGATAGTTCTTCATGCCTCTTAATACCTTTTTCACTTTTCGGTTGATTTTATTACTGTTTATTTTCTCTGACCCACCTCTCTCTCCGCTTTAGCCTTCTTCTAGCGTTAGAAAATACTCGTATTCTGTCAACAATAATAACTATAACTATAACTATAACTATAACTATACCTATACCTATACCTATACCTATACCTATAACTATAACTAAAACTAAAACTAAAACTAAAACTAAAACTAAACCTAAAACTAAAACTAAAACTAAAACCACCACACCGCACCACACCACACTATATTATGTTATATTATATTATATTATATTATTTTTATTATATATTAAACTAAGACAGTTATTATTCGCAGAAGATGCTGCAGAAAAATAGGCAGATTAGAAAAAGAACGACAGAAGAAGCAACTAGAAATTAAAAAGGTATGATGGACCACAGGGACAGACAGTAATGAGCAGAAGGGGGAAACAGTTAGAAAGAGAAACAGAAATAAGAGAACAGCAATGTGTGGAAAAAGCAAAGAAGAATAAGGAAAAAGAAGAGAAGCGGAAGTTCGAAGAAGAGAAGAGGGAGCTAGAGCCAATTGACGACGACAAAGAAGAGTCTTCTAAACACTGGGACATGGATATACATGTTATAATCAATAATCCTTAAGTACTTAATAAATACATCGCATTTTTAAAAGTTGTCTTTGCCCTTAAACAAAAGCAGGAAAAACTACGTGGAAATTTTACATACACCCCAGCTGTAGAATATTATAATTTAAATTTGTTTAAAGAGTTGTAATATTCATTGTAACTGATGTGCAATTAAAATATTATGAAATAATAGATTGTTACGCCATGAATGACATAAATTTCACCAGTTAGTTCACAGACCGAATCCATTTCAAAACAGACAGGGTTTTGCACTTGAAAATGCAGAATATCTCGGGGACCTCTATAACTATTGACCTAATTGACATACTTATTTTTTTTATTTTGATTCTAATCGCATGAGTGAAATAGCGGCGGTTTTTCTGAATAAATTGAAAGTCAATTTTTTATTAAAAAAACCCATCCTTAAATTTTTTCCTAATTTTTTCTGAATTTGTAGTTTGATAAGGAAGATATCTTGTAAGTTTGAGACTGGCTAAATATCTTTAGTGGACAGGAGAATTTTTTTTCTAACAATCGAATTCTCTACTTTTTCTTGGAAACAATGTTTAGCCCGCATGATGCCTTTTTTATTCTTCCAAAAATTCTTGAAAAGTATCTGCCAGTAGAAGAAAGGCATCTTAGCAGCATCATATGAGCTGAACCATTTTTGAGGCCAGGAGAATTTTTTTGCCCTAAAAAAGTAATTTTTGATGTTTTCTCGTATACGATGAAAGATCTATTACTTTTTTTTCAAACTTGTTCTCGGGTTAAGAAGAATCCAGTTTCCAATCATAGCCACGGACAAAATTAGGAGCATGGTGTAGTTTGCAGCTCGTCTTTTGCCACTGTTGTGCTTACACAGTGGCCATGAATGTTGGAGGCAAGGACAGTCGCCTCTGGATGCATTCTTAGAGCTACCATGAACCACGCAGAGTTTAAATTGCTTCTGTTCGTTTTCCCCCAAACACCAGACCAATAGTTAGTCATTTCTTCCAATTGAGGCACGTTGGTGTCTTGCTGGTTGTTCTTTTTTACACTCAGCTCACGATAGAACCTTCTTTCATCTGCCTGAAAGGTACGATTTTGTTGCCTTCTTGCACTACTTTTTTTGTACCGACGCAGTCTAGCAGTAAGAACATCAAGTCTCTGCTGTTGGGCGTCTATAATCTCATCCAATATTGCTGGTGTTAAAGTCTCGATGTAACGAGGGTGGATGATTTTAGTAAGATGGTGTATCAGCTTTCTGGTTCTATTTCCTTTTTTATATTGAGTAAGTCGACCCAATTTGCACCTTACTTTGCTGACATCCATATCCAACCTGATCTTCCATGGTGGATCTCGCTCCCTTCGTGGAGCAAAGTCTGCATTTGCAGGCCTAATTCTATGGCCCAACGTTCTCACGGTTGCCACAGCTGCACAGTATACAAGAGTTTGCACCTCTAACGCAGTTTGCGTTGCGTTTAAATGCATAGGTAACACCTTGCTGTTCAGGTGTTCTATTAGTGCACGCAGATCATTTGTGATGTTCATCTTGGGCAGATAATGCCTTTGTGTTGGTTCTACATGTCTGAAATCTAGTAAAGCATGACCAACATTCCTTTGAAGGTGCTGTAGGTTATCTGCGATTTCGCTGTTCAGATCATCGTTGTTAATTTCCGAATGAAGTTCTAGTGGATCCGGTACTTGATGTTCATTATCCCTTATAGCACCTATGCCTTCAGCTTCAATCATTTCTTCATTGTTCACATCTTCCAAGGGAAGTTCATCAATAGGAAGCTACTGTTCCATTTCGATGGCAGCTATTTCATTAGCCGAAAGCAATCTATTCACAGATATTGAGCGTTTTTGATCTGCTAGATTCTGCTCTTTGATTCTTGTGGCTAGTTCTGGGTACTTAAGTAAGAAGAGTCGATGATGTTCTCTTCGTACACTTTGCCCGCTTTTCTTTGCTGAAAAATAAAAGCGCATTACATCCCTGTTCATGTGGTATGTCCACTTTAATCGTCTTCTTGGTTGTTGAACCTCTACTTCTGGCTGTATTGGGCCATCTACCTCTGGAGGATGTGGTGGCGCTGGATCATCACCAGGTCGAGGAAGAACATCAATTGCCGCTGCTTGTTT
>CAKNWW010317462.1:0-14432 GCA_932074435.1 Andricus kollari | reverse complement strand
TCATTTTTTTATAATTTATGGACTAAAGAATAGTATTTGAAACAAAAAATGACATCCATTTTCAATACTTTACAAATATTAGGATAGAAAACTGGAAATTTCGCTTAAAAAATAAAGTTAATTTTCCATTGCGCAGTTTTTGATTTCAGACTATGCACTTTTAAATGCGGACTACACATTTATGACACTATTTTAACACTATATTTTTAAATTTTTGATAATATTTTCACTACATTTGATATCGGAAGTGAGCTCGAGGCCTGGATCATAATTATAGACAATTTGAATTCTAATGGACTTTCATTGATTTTAAATAATGTAGGCAACGATGCGGTAGAAGATGCAGCAATTGCACGTTTCTTCTGGCAAGGTTGGCAAATCAATGAAATTCCGACAAGCCACATGACCTTCGCCATTTGACAATGTCAAGGTGGGACCATTTTTGGCACAAGAATAATTTACACCTCATTAGCATCTTATCATTTTTAAATCCCTATCGATTCTTGATTTCGCATTCAGATATACTGGAGAAATGAATACCCACCTGAAAAAATTGTATTCAACCAGAATAATCCATTTAGGGCCGTTTAAAAACTACGTCATGCTTTTTTAAACACTTTTTCTACCCCTCATCTTCTTCGTCACAGATCATCACGTACAAAGCTTGAACTCCCCAGGGTGACGTTAGAAATACGAACATCCCCTTTTAAGCTACATTTTTTTCTTTGATTTAATTTGATAAATGCCTAATATAAAACACAAAACATACAAACATAAGATTTTAAAAGACTTCACAGCTCAATATGCTCTCAAAATAGATTGATTTTTTATGAAAATAGGAGAATGAATTCTTTTAAATAAAACTAATGTATAGGTACCATATTGAATTCAGTACGTTTTCCACAAAATAGTTGAATTTTCAACCAAAAAAAGATTAATTTTCTACCAAAGTAGATGCATTTTTAATGAAAGAGTTGAATTTTCAAGCTAAAAAGTCGCGAGTTTTTGAAAACTGTTGACATTTAAACCCGAAAAGATGAATTTTCAGCCAAGCAAGATGATTTTTCAAGCAAATAAATCAACTTTCAAGCAAAAGAGAAGATTTAAAAAAAAAAAAGTGGAATTTTTAAGCAACAAAGACGAATTTTCAACCAACTAGTTGAATATTCAAAAATAAAAAATTAATTATTAATCCAACAGTTCCAATTGCAATAAAATAGTTGAATTTTCAACCAAATCCATTAACTTTTAACCAAATAGTTGAATTTTCAATCTGCAAAGATAAATTTTCAACCAAGTGGTGGAATCTTTAAACAAAAAAGATCGAACTTCAATCAAAAATAGAATTTTCAAACCAAAAGGAAAATTCTGTGGAAAAATTTTAATTTTTAACCCATAATGATGAATATTCAGCGAAAAAGTTAATATTTGATCAAATAATTGAATTTTCTACGAAAATAATAGAATTTTCAACCTGAAAAGAGAATTTTTTTTTAAATAGTAGAATTTACAGCACAAAAATATAAATATTCAACATAAAAGTTAATTTTCAACCAAAAAAAAAGATTAATTTTCTACCAAAAGAGATATATTTTCAACGAAAGAGTTGAGTTTCAAAGCCAAAAAGTTCAGAGTTTTAGAAAAGTGTTCACTTTCAAACTCGAAAAGATGAATTTTTAAACAAGGAAGATGATTTTTTTATCAAATAGTTGAATTTCGAACAAATAATAATTTTAAACCAATCAGTTGCATTTACAACCAAATAATTTAAATTTCCAGCAAAAAAATTTGTCAAACAAAAAATAATTAACTTCAACCGCATTTTCAATAAAAAAAGTTGAGTTTTCCATCAACAAGCTTTCAACAAAGCAATTGAATTTTTGAACAAAAAAGATTACTTTAAACAAAATAGTTGAATTTTCAACAAAATAATTAAATTTTCAACAAATTAGTTTAACTTTTAAACATAGTTGATTTTGTAACATACAAAGATGAATTTTCATGCAAATAGTTGAATTTTCAAAAGAAAAAAATTAATTTTCAAACCAACAGTTCCATTTACAACCAAATAGTTGAACTTTCAAGCAAAAGTTACGAATTTTAAACCAAATCAATGAACTTTCTGTAAAAAAATTTGAATTATCAACCCGAAATGGTGAATATTGAACCAAAAAGTTAATTTTCAACCAAATAGTTGAATTTTTTACGAAAATAATAGAATTTCAACCTAAAGCGAAGAATTTTCTACAAAATAGTTGAATCTACAACCCAAAAATATGATTTTTTAACAGAAAAAATAATTTTCAAGAAAATAGTTGAATTTTAAACTAAAAACGTTCAATTTTCAACCATAAATAGAACAGTTAAATTTGCAGTGGAAAACATTAATTTCCAGCAACAAAAAAGATGAATTTACAATACAGTACATGTATTTCGAACTAAAAATGATCAATTTTTAACTATTAGTGAGATATTTAAATTTTCAGTTAAAAAAATTATTAAAAAAAAACAGAATTTTCAACAAAATAGTTACATTTGTAACCGAAGAGATGGATCTTCTACTAAAATGAATTTTTAATAAAGTAGTACAATTTTTAATCAAGCAATCAAGTTTTTAATCAAGATGAATAATTGTTTTCCAAAAAAGAAGAATTTTTAGCCAAAGAGAGGAATTTTTTACTAAAATGATGAATCCTCAACCAAAAAAATGAATTTTCAAGAAAGTAGCTCAGCTTTTAACCAAGTAATTTATTTTTCAAACGAAACAGGTGAATCCTCGATGAAAAATGTAATAGTTGATATTTTTACGAAAAAATATATTTTTTCAAATTCAAAGCAGTCGAATCCAAACAAAAAGATTAAATTTCTACAAATCGGTTGAATTTTCAACCAAAAAAGAATTTTCAGTCAAGAAAGAAAAAAATTTCAACCCTTTTGTTGAATTTTCAAGCAGAAAAAAACTAATTTTACTACAAAACTGTTTAACTTTTAACGCGAAAGTTTTTTCAGTCATGAAAGAAAAAAATTAATCCAACTTGTTGAATTTTCAATCTAAACAGACGACTTTCCTACAAAAAGTTGATTTGCAACCAAATAGTTGAGTTTTCTGCTAAAAGTATGACTTTTTAACAAAATTGTAGAATTTTCAACAAATTAATTTGATTTTCAATCAAATAATACAATTTCCGACCAAAAATATAATAGTGGACTTCTCAACCAAAGAGAATTAATTTTCAACGAAAAATAGTTGGATTTTCTTATTGGGGTTTATTATTAATTCAGTTCGCATTTAAGTGGAAAAACGAGGAAAAGAGTAAAAAAGGAGAATAGAAGAAATACTGTGGAGCCTGCGATTTTAGAAGGAAAAAATAATATGCAAAAAAGCAGCGTATATTAGTACCCTCTAATAAAGTATAATTAATTCATAGTGGATTGTTATATGGCTTGGTTTTACGTGTTAGAGAACTGCGTATTTAAAGACTTTTTATCTTCATAATTTTGTTATTTTCGCGAATAATCATTTTTTCATTTTTTGTACACTAAATCTTTTTTTTAGCTGACATTACAAAATCTTTTAATCATGTATGATGAGATATTGAACTGACACAAATACATTAGAAATCCATTTAAACATCTGAGGAAACAAAAACGGAAAAAGTTTTTGAACGGCCCCTACACCCAGAAAAACAATTTTCTTGAACCAAAAGAATTGTTTCCTTGAATATACATGAAGATTTGGTTGATTCAACAAAATATTTGATTAACCCAATCAAATTTCATTGTTGAATCAACCAAATATTCCATCTATGGGTAAACCAACAAAAATTATGTTGATTCAACCAAATCGTTTTTTGAGTGTATAGTATAAACTTTTCTGAAACAAAAATATTGAAACAATTTTTGTCTTTAAAATTTTCTAATAGTAAATCAGTATGTCTCTGTTAAAATAACATAAAAAAATGCAGTACGTAGATTACATCCCTCTATGCCGAAGGGTCAACACACTTCCACGCGCATTAAATTTTTATAGAGATCTATATTGCTAACGTAAGCCGAGGTGAAAATAATAACTTTCTATATTATTCAAAGACGTAAGTAGAGAATCTCAAGACGCAAATGTAACTTCCCTTATCGAGGCAATGATAATGGAAAATAATAATCCGATACTCTATTAGTTTTGTATTGAAAAGCCACCTGGATTATGGATTTTGTATTTCCGTTAATAACTTGGCTATTAACTGCAATTGAACAAGATGGATGAGGCATGCATGCATTTCTTTATATGTACTGCAATTCGAGCGAATAGTATATCGAGACAGGAATAATCACTCAATTACGCCGAGACCTTATTTTTATTACTATCCTATTCTCGTCGATCACTCTTCGATTCTAGAATATTGCGGTAGGAACTTCGAGAAAGTAAATAGTCCTCTTGAGAAAAGAAATTAACTCCTCCTTCTTTAATTTAATTTGTTTCTTCAATCCTCTTTGGAAGGTAATTGGATTTCACTGTCTATCACGTTTCTTTCATTTAGAAATTGGGAATTACCAATGCTTTGAGATTTAGAGGAGGTTTCCCGTGTGGAAAAAAATTCTGGCGCTGGCCGGGCCCAGACTAGACTGTCTGGTTTCCAGTCTTGAGGCTGACCAGATGGTCTCCCCTCAGCCTGGGCAAAATTGTAACGTTTTTTTTTTGCTAGCCACAGGCCAGGCCATCTGGTCAGCCGCAGCTGCAGGCTTGACTGCCTTTATTAAATTTTAATGACTTTGAACAATCATTTTCTACCATAAGTGTATTTAGCTGATCAGCGTCAAACCTCGTCCAGACCAGACTGTCAAGGTGATAAGAAAAAATGTCTTGCCTTGATAGTGTGAATTTCTTATTTTCTATTATTTTAGAGCCCTTTGTAGCTTTTTTGAAATTTGTGAAGGAAAAATTTGCTGATCGAACTTAGAAATGTTTTTGTTCTGGGATAGCTGATCAGCGCCACTCCTGGGCCAGACCAGACCTTCCAGACCCGACACCAGACTGCCATGAAATTTTTCCACACGGATGGCTATCAGTAGGTAGAGTAAAGTTCAAAGTCGTAATTATATGCAAATTTTGCGAAATTCATAGACTTACATACTTCATAATAAGTTATTCTGATCTCTAACGTCATACAGTGGGACAAAAAAAGATTCTGTGGACAAATCATATTTTAGCCAACCCTTTTTATTCCAGCTAGACATTTTTTTTTAAATGCAAGCTTTTCAAATTTTGAAAATATTTGTGTGCTTCGATTTAATTTATTTTATTATTTTTCAGCAGTACAATTTTTTTAAAAAGATTTTTAGATTGATCAAAAAAGCTCTTCTATCTGTGCTAAAACTATCTAGAAATAATTTCCAGTGCGTGAAAAGAACTTCAAAAAAATTGTATCACGTTATAAATAAGTTGCTAAAAATTTTTTTTTCAGTTTGCCAATGTCTAGCTTATTCAAATACAGAGGTTTGGTGTAAAATGTGAAAGAAATTAATGTTTTATTTTGATTAATTGTAAATAGATGCTACTTGGCAATTTTTTAAACAATTTTTATAAACGAATTCGTAGTTTGGATATACTAGGTGCACCTGAAGGATTGTAATGTCCTAAAAAAGAATCCGTTGTCAACATTTTTCCTATAAGTAAGGATTTCGAGATATCCTAACCTAAAAGTGAAAAATTGACATTTTCAGCCATATTGGAAACAATATAACATAAGTAGCACAATAACACAATTTTTTCGCTGTCTTTGCCTTCTTTGTTAGTTTTTCCAGGGAGAACTGTAATGTTCAACGTGCCATATCTGCAAAGAAAGAAATCGTGTTATATTGTTTCAAATAATGCTGAAAATTGCCATTTTGCACTTTCAGGTTAGGATATCTCTAAATCCTGATGTACTGGAAAAATTTGGACAACGAATTTGTTTTTAGGATATCATATCTTTAGAAGTCACCTAGTCCTGTCTTCAGGTACAAAAAAGTTAATTATTGTCTTTCTGATGATTTTTCACTGTAATAATTAGCAAATTCACAAGAATTATTAATTTTTTAAAAAATTTTCATAAACAAATTGAGACTTTCGCCATTTTTGAAATAATAGGCTCACTTTTTTACGGAATCAACTAAGAATGTCTTTGCTTTGAGTTTTTGTCATGATACTTTCCAAATTGACAACAATTTGGATTACAATAAAAATATTCATAAACAAATTCAGTATTTGGCTATTTTGCAACGAATACGCTCAATTTTTGTTTACGGCATCGACTAATAATGTCTCTCCGATAACAAAAGTATCATAGCAAGGAGTCATCTGAATAAATTCTTAGTCAAATGACCGTATTCGTTAAAAAATAGTCAAACTGAATTTGTTCACGAATATTGTTTTACCAATTAACCATTGTTGTCAATTTGTAAAGAAATCATAGCGAAAACTCATCCAAAAAAATTCTTATTTGTTTCTGTAAAAAAGTGATCCTATTCCTCCTTGAAAAATATTCAAACTGTAAGTTTGTTTATGAAAATTGTTTAAATAATTATTAATATTCTGAACTTTCAAATAGAATTGTTTACTTGCTTATTTTTATCAGACATTATAATACATATTTCCACTTTTGCTTCTTCATAGAGGGAGAGTTGTAATGACCTAAATTGTAAAATCTATTTTTTTGACAAATTTCGATATAATTCGACTTTAAACACGGAAATGCAATTTTTTTTATATGTCCGTTTGTGTTTGTGTGTATGAAGCTTTTTCTGTTTACCATATCTCGAAAGGTAAAAAAGCAATGCTCATGAAATTTTGACGAATTGCAGCTCTAATTGATTTCCAGGTCTGATAGCATTTTTAGCTAGATCGGCCAATTGTATTCTTTTTTTTTGCATTGAAAAATTTGCAAAAAACATTTAATATATTTATATGTGATAAACTTTCTTCATATTCGAAATGCAACGATACTACATCTTGAAAAATACTGAAAGTGTTCCTTTTTTTATTTTATTAGAGAAAACCCTCCCTCTATGAGGAAATAAATTAGCATTTTTAATTATGATGGTTATTGATTATAAACAACATTAAATTTAATCGGAAGGGTTCGCTGTAAAAACAACCTTGCCGAACAAGGGCAGCCAATCTAAAACTCAAAAATCTTGCTCGTCCCGCTGTTTCTATCCCAATGTTGGCTAAATGAGGCATGTAGGAAAATTATTTATAATAATTTATTTATGCGATTTTAAGGATTCTATATCATCGAACATATTAGTGGAGATCATTAGCAATATTTATCATGATCATAAATATTCTTGAAGTCACTTATTTCTGTGCAAATACTTGCTAAAATGAACGCACATTTTTTCAGCCTTATCTGAAAAACAATTTTTTTGTTTTTCTTTTTTATGAAATGATTAAGGTCATTCAAGTTTTTGTACAAAGTGTGTTCGCATAAATATCATTTAGCCCTGTAGTTTGAGACGAATTGCTTGGCTCATTTATCGAATAATGTAAAAGACCCACTGTCTAAATTTTCCTTTTATATTCAATGTCTCTGGGATTACAATATTTAAAGCTACAAGAAAATTATATGTCATTTTCACACCTCCTTGGGAAATATAGTACTGATTCATGGTAGTAGTTCAGCTTCTTGACAGAAAATGTAAATTTAGCAACGCCTGTCCTAGATTATAATCCAAGCTGCATTATTTACATGTCTGGTGTAATGCAACTGTTTCAGGCAGTTGGAGTGGCCATTATTCAAATTGAATGGATCCTCGTAAATGTCCCTTTGACAATCGCATTACTCAACGCGAAATGTCAGACACTTCTAGTTTCAGGTTATCAAAAATAGCAACTGTTTACTCAAAAACATCTATTCGCATAAAAAAATGGGAATCAATAGGTACCTTTCAATCAAGTGAATAATGAATTCCATTAATGGGTTGTGCAATAAAAAAACTAAATTATTTACCTAACAATTATGAGTGAAAAATAAGGTAATAAGTTTACAGGATGCCACTGGACCCGGAATCCGGGAAATGACAGGACATTTTTGAAGAGAGGGATAAACCAGGAAATGAACGTGAATTGATTTTTTTTATCGGGAATTTTATAAATTTTTAGAAAAAGCATTTATATAATCACTTGAAATTTCAAAAATTGTGTATGGAATTATATAATACAATGTAAATAAGGTGCGACTTTAACATTTTTTTAAATTTTAAGTTTAATTATTAACTTCTTTAGTTATGAAATCGTTCAGATTACAATGCGAAGAGGAATATTTTGTTATTTTTATGATTTTTTGGCAGAGACCATTTTTTCTTTCAAGAATTTTTATTGAGTTGGAGGGGGTAACTCTTCATTTTCAATCTTTTTCCTGAATTTTAAGGGGGTAGTTTTTTATTTTTAACTTTTTTATGAATTTGGCAGAGAGGAAATTTCGATTTTACATTTCTTCTACATTAGAAGAGGCATATTTTTTGTTTGTAGAATTTTTATCGAGCTGGAAAGGAGGAAATTTTTGTTTTACTTATTTTTGAATTGGAAGAGGAAAGTTAAAAAAAAGTTGTATCCAGTCACAGGTTTTCGAGTTTTTCTAAACTGGAAGATCTTCTGGTTTGAAGATTTTTATTGAGTTAGGAGGGAGAAAATTTCGGTTATTTGTTTTCTGAATTAGAAGAGGCTAATTTTTGCTTTTGAAAATTTTTATTGAGTGGACGGGGGAAAATTTGGTATTTTTAACATTGAAATGAAAAGGGGATTTTTTTCACTTTTGTACTGAATTACAAGAGGGAGATGTTAATAACGTTTTGAATAATTTCAGTTAAGAAGCAGTATTAGTTTTAATTTAAAGCATTGAATGATAGCGTGGATTTATATTTTTTAACCATGAATCTTTAAATTGTTCAGTTTATAACAGTTAAAAATTAACAATTTTACAGTTTGAAGGCATTTAATTAAAAAATTGTAATTGTTAAGTGCCAAAAGCTTTCATTTTATACATCTAAATAAATTACTGAGCGTTTGAATAAAAAATTTCTGAATTGTGCATTTTTAAACTTGACTTTTAAAAGTTTAAAAATCAAAAGAGTTCAAATTAAAAAAAATTTGTTTTAAGAGGTCGGATTTATTTAATCCAATGGCCATGAAAAATGTTTGCGAGCCGGGAAAAAACCGAAAAAACCGGGAATTTTTTCCTCCAGTAAAACAGTCACCCTGGATTTAATTAATAGATACTGAATCACACGAGATAATTCCCAGGGAAAAAAGACAACAACTGGAGAAATGCCATAGGAAAATATATGATGGTCTCTCAGCGAGAAACGTGATAAATTATCTTTCTTCTTCGGTTGCTGGGGAGAATATAACGTAAAGAGAATTAGCTGCAGTAAAAAAAAGAACAGAGTGTCAACACGAGACAAAAGGACAGTTTGAGAACCCCTGTCTTAAAACAGCACTGCGTTCCAGATCGATAACCAACGCAACCCTTAAACTCGGAAACGTGGCCGATGTGAAACGCAAAGCTAAACGTCCCGGATTTTATTCCTGCTCAGACAAAATCTTCCGCTTTGTCTTTTTTAATAGTGTGCGATCTTTTATATCTTCGCGGATGAATTTTAATGCTTCTAGGATCAAAGAGACTCCTTGCTTGTATAAAATACAGATCCTCTCTTCAGTATACCTTTGAAGACAAATGATTTGTGAATTTTTTATTTGGGTCAACAATTTTGAGATCGTCGCTGAATAATTAAAACGGAATATATTATTTATAGACGAAATTATTAAAAATATTTTTTTAATCAGGGCCTCTTGCATTGATTTCTCTTTTTGAAATACAAATTTTTTAAATCAGTCAAAAGTTAGAATTTCCCACCATGGCTATAACAAAATTATTATTTTCATTAATTTTGAGGCTTGGGAAATATATGTGGAGACAAAATCGTCTTCTTTTTTAAGCAATATTTTAGGTAGTTGAAGGTTTACTTTCAAAATTAGGGCATCTACCTCACCAGGAAATCGAGAAACCCGGGACATGTCCGGGAATTTCGTTCACCAGGAAAAAAACGGGAAAGGACCTTGAATTTGATTTAGTAACCGGGATTCTTTTTTTGAATGTACTAATATGCAAATTGAAAGTGGTTTCGTATCATTTATTCCACTTGGAGCAGTGTATTTTCTAAAAGAATTATAATTTTGAGTTGGGACAGGGGTTTTCAGTACAGAATTATCATTTCGACTTTGAGGCAGGGAATTTTCTAAAAAATGCGTAATTCTGAGTTAGGACAGGGAATAAATAAAAAAATATTAAATAATCACTTAAAGCCTTAACATAATCCTGACTTTGAACAGGGAATTAGAGTAAATAATTCTAATTTTCTGTTTGGGTCAGGGAATATCATTAAAGAAATATAACTTTGACTTTGGGACAGGGAATTTTCTAAAACAATTATTATTCTGAGTTGAGAAAGGGGATAAATAAAATAAATATTATTCTAAGTTGGGACAGGGAATAAATAATAGTAATAGTTTAAAAATGATGTAAAGATTTACAATTATCCTGACTCGGAACAGGGAATTTGAGTAAATAATTCTAATTTTGACCTTGGAACAGGTAATTTGAGAAAAGAATTCGAATTTTAACTTTAGGACAAGGAATTTAAAAAAAAATGATTCAATTGAAAACATAAAAACATGAAATTTTCGAAAATAATTTTAATTCGGATTTATAATAAAGGAATTTTTTTTACAAACACAATTCTTGTTCCAAGTCCAAATTCGTCAGATATTGAAAATTTTATGCTCCAAATCAAAATTTGTTTGATTATAAACATTTTTTTTGCAAATAAAAATTCGCCAAAATTTTAAACTTCTCTCTTCCAAATTTCGGAACAAGGGACTTACTTTCTTTCTGAAATGTAATAGAAGATTTTGTAAGTAAATATAATTCTGACTTGAAACATGGAATTTGGGAATTAATTTAATTGTCGTTTTTTATAGGAAATTTTCAAAAAGAATTGCAAATCTGATTTTCGACGGGCAGGAAATAAATGAATTATAAAAAAATCTTCCCATAGCGAATTATAATTTTGACTTTGGGACAGTGAATTTCGTAAAGAATTATATATTTGTCTTAGAGCATATAATTTTTAAAATGGAACGTTAAATTTTCTAAAATAATTTTAATTCTGATTTGATAAAATGGAAATTCACAAAAAGAATCCCTGTTTCAAGTCAGAATTCGTCAAATTTTGAAAGTTTCTTGTTCCAAATCAGAATTTGTTTGAGTTTGAAAAGTATTTTTTTTTTTGTAAATAAAAATTTGCCAGAGATTCAAACTTCCTTCGACCAAATTTTAGAAAAAGACAGTTACATTATTTCTGAATTATAATAGAAAATGTTATAAATAAATATAATTCTGACTTGGTGAAGGGAATTTTTGGAAAAAATGTAATTGTGACTTGGAACAAGGAATTTTGGAAAAGAATGATAATTTTTACTTCGGTACAGGGGATTTCCGTAAAAAATTATAATTCGAACTTTAGGACAAGGAATTTTCGTAAAGAATTAATATTTGACTTTTAGAGCAGAGAATTTTTGACATACAACGGGAAATTTGGAAAATAATTTTAATTATGATTTAGAAAAAGGGAATTAAAAAAATCCCTGTTAAAATTCAGAATTATAATTCCTTTACAAAATGTTCTGTTCCAAATCAGAATTGTATTTTTTATGACCAAATATGTTTAGTTATCTTCAAACTCAGAATTTTAATTATTTTAGAAAATTATTATTCTCACTATTATTTTCATTAATGGAAAATATATGTGCAGACAAAATTGTCCATTCTTTAGGGATTCTTAGCCCTGGGGCGCGCGGAAGGGAAATAGGGGAAGTAGGGAGAGTGAGAGGAGGAGTAGTAGGGAATGAAAAGAGTGTCCGAGAGGGGTTGTAGGGGAAGCGATGAGTGGGCAAGTATAGGGGTAGTGAGGGTATGGAAAGTAGGGGGAGTGAGGGGAGGTTAATTAGGAGAAGTTATGAGTGGTTATGTAGGGGAGATGAGGGTATGACAAGTAGGGGGCGTGAGGGGAGGTTAAGTATGAAGAGTGAGAGGAGGATAAGTAGGGGAAGAGTTTAGAACAAATTATGAGAGCATAAATAGGGGTGGGGATACGCATGGGAAAGTTTTTGAAGTAGGATGAAGGTGATGGGGAGGGTATATGAATGCTAATATGGGAGGGGAACTAGGCGCGAAGTGGGAGTAGAAGAAATGATGTGAAAAGGAGTAAGGAGCGAGCAGTGGTAGTGGAGGGGATGATCAGATATGATCGGATAGGATCGGATAGAACAGGATAGAAGAGATGATAGAGAGGTTAGGCAAAGTGATATGGGGAGAAGGGATATTTGAAGGACTTAATTAATGTTTTAATAGGCTATGAATATTTAAATAGTTCAATATTTAAGTTAGTTAAAGATTTCCTTTCGAAATGTACAATATAATTAATTTAATTATATTCTTGAATGAAAAAATTGGTCAATACATTGATATTTAATTCAAAGCAAACTTTTCTTGAAGGCATAAATGTCTTTTTTGTAAATATATATCTTAGAGAGTAAATAAAATAAAAGAGTGTAAGAATCACTGAGGTAGCGTCAATAATTTTATGGCTTTCTAATATCGGGTAAGATTTTCTTTGCTGGTTTTCGTTGGGGTTGCTTTATCCCGAACCAGTCACGGTTAAGATTTGTTCCGACTCTTATTGGTCTCTACATACACAGAGAAAATGTGCATTGGAAAAATCTGTCGCGTATTCACACACGACTTGCAAACCCTGCATGGATTGCAAAGACCCCCATCAGTAAAGTTAGTCCGATAAATCTCACGATTTATGAATCTAGCTTTTCTGAGCTTTACTGTTTAGCAATGTGAGACAGCAAGTAAAAAGGGATTTCTTGCTGTCGAATACAAAATACAGAACCAAACAGCTTTCTTACATATATGAAAAGAGGTTGAAATTCATTTTTTCGTCACTTTTACAAATAAATATGTATGAAAAACGAGAAAATCGCATTATATCTATTCGCCCGAAAATAACATGAGAGAATATTTCTATATTAAATAAAAGTTGGAATAATTTTGTTCAATTGTATTGCTTCTACTTTGAATGCTTCTGAAAGATACTTTCCTATTTTTACATCTGATATTATTTCCTAAGACTGAAGATATAAACAATTTAAAAATCCATCATTAAAAAAATTTTCAAATATTAAGTTGGGACTGACTAGTATCACGGAATTTTCCTCAAAACTAACAAGTCAAGTATAGCGCTAAGCATAGTATTACGGAATTTTTCGTAACGTTAGCCTGGATCGAGCTGGGAGGGGGGTTGGTCATGCGGAAAATTCCGTAACTGTAGATTATTCGTATTAAGTTTTAAAAATTGTTTAAACAATAATTAATAATTGATAATTTCAAATTGATAATATTTCGTATAGAATGAAAAGGAATTGAACTTGTATATAATTTCGAAATAAAAGCCTTTCACGTTTCAAGTATTTGGAATTGAAAAAATTTTTATCAGAAGCTCTCACAATTTAAAACTTTCAGACTAATTTATACCATTTCTAATTCAAAGCTTTTAAAATTGAAAGGTTTTGAATTTAAATTATTTTCAATTCGAAGCGAATAAAATTTGACAATTTCAAATTGAAAACTTAATTGCTGAGCTCCTGAAATTCCAGAATTTTTAATTTTTATCAAAATAAGAAGTAATTTTAAATGGGAAGAACCAAGAATTGGGATTATTAAACAAAAAATTATAATCAAACCTTTTAAATTTCCAATTATTGTATTAAAATTTAAGTCGTTCAAAAATTAAATATTTTTAAATTGTTAATTATATTTTTTACAATTCAACCATTTCAACTTTAATTACAAAATTAAAACTTATGAAAGAGAAAAATGGAAAATTTAGCGTTCAGCATAAAAATTCAAAATTAAAGAAATTACTTATTTAACGAGTTATCAATTGTAGATTGTTCAATTTTTATCTATTTTGATTTTTAACAGCACATTTTTTAACATTTTAATTTCAAATCGTTTCATTTTGTACAGTTCTTTTAGGATTATATTTCATTCTTTAAAAAATCTCCCAATCAAACATTTTTCAATTTTAAACGATTCATTTTTTTCAATCTACAACATTAAAATCAGAAAATTTTAAGATGTTACATTAAACATTAAAAATGTTTAACAATGCAAAAATTCCATCGATTGATATATTGTTCCAATGTTTGAAACTGTACAAGTTTCAGCCTTTCAATTTGAAATTGTTTTTTCTAAGTTTAGTTTGAAATTTTTAATATTATTCAATTTTTAATGACTAGTTCTTTAATGTTTTTTTTACTAAGAATATCA